>CAIGRP010106879.1:0-18605 GCA_903798385.1 Fraxinus cuspidata | reverse complement strand
AAATATTCTCATATGATTGATTCTATGTGCATAATTGATTGAAATTTATTCAAAAGATTTTACTTTCGTCGTTTAATCACTCATACTTTCATTATTATTTTACTATACACGTGAAGATTATCCTCTTATTTAAACTTGCATATATTTTGCATCTTGTGCTTAATTGAGGGAGAATATGTTACTATTTTCTATGTTTGATTTAAAGTTTTGATCTTATATGTCATACTTTTTCTCTCATATGTGCTACATTTTTGCTTATACTAAAATGGAAAATTGAGTAAGATAGATTTGAAAAGCATTAACAAAGGAGAATCTTTTATTGTTTTTTATGATCGTGTTTTGATCTTAAATTCTATATCTTTTTGCTTATGACAAAAGGAGAAAAACATATGAGATGATATGCTTGATGAGAATATGATGATAGAAGAATGTGATCAAAATGCTTGCCTTAATAAACATATGATTTAAAATGAATGGCTATTGGTTTGTAAAAGATAGGGGGAATATATGAATTACANAGCAAAAATTAAGATTTATATTCCTTATCAATTGTTCAATATTACTTTGTAAATCATCTTGTTTATCATAATAAAAAATGGAAAAAATTGTTGACATGTGGTTGATTATAACCTTAGAGTTTTGATTACAACAAACAAGTTAATCTTATTTACGAACAAGTTGAATTAAAGTGATTATAGTTTTTTAAAGCATGTGATGAAAAATTGATCGATGGTCGTCAAAAGATTAAAAGCTATTATCACAAATCGAACTCATAAAGAAAGTTAAGATCAAAATCACACATTCAAAAAACTTAAGAGTCTAACTTTGGAGCAAGATCATAAACTTGATTTCATAGATAAAATGTAAATGTACTAGCATTTTGATATTTGGCAATGAATGCATAAGTTCAATATCATTCTATGCATTAAAAACAATTTTTTGTATTAAAAGTCATTTGAATACAATGATTTGATCAAATGTGAAAACGACTTTTAAAAATGATATTTGAACTTCTAAAACATTTTTTTATCTTGAAAAGTTATTAAAAAATACTCTCTAAAGGTTCATGCTTTTCAAAACCTTCAAATCAGGACAAAAGAGGGCAACACATGAAAAAGGTCGAACTGCCCGGCTGTCAACCAAAAATTTCCAACGGTTAAAAATTTGACCGTTCTGACCTCTAATTTTTTTATATTGGTCATCCGGACAAGAGGCAATCGACTGGACGAGATCATCCGAACTCCCAAATTTTTTGATGTTTTGAACTCTATAAATACTTATACTTCTTGCATTCAACAAAACATTCTTCAAGAGCATCAAAATGAGATATCTTTTGAGAGATTTCTTTAATCTTACATTTGCATTCATTTCATTTATTTCATCATAACAAAAACTTTAATTATTGAATTAAATTTCGTGAATCATTTCTCTCATCATAGTTTTTCATTTCTTTTTGTGTTTAACTTATTTATATCAATCTTAAAAGAAAGATATATTTTTAAAGAAGATCTTTACACTTATATTTCATAAACTTTTCTACTTCTTTATATTGAAAATTTTGATTGATTGAATCAAACTTGTAAAATTATCGTGTTCATCAAAATGTCTCATTTCTCTCTTAATATTTAATTTATTACAATTATTCATTAAAGATATATATATAACTTGAGAAGATTTTTGATCATATATTGCATTTATTTCTTCTTCATCTTCTCATTGAAATACTTCAATTAATTGAATTTACTTTTTTATTATCTTATTCATCAAGATTTTTCATCTACCACTTGAGCTATTATTTATTATTATTCATTGAAGTGTTAGCTTCTCTTAGTACTTAACTAGTTTGTATTATTTATCAAGAGATGTATTTCATTGTAAAATCGCTTTGATAAAGTGTGAGTCGTGTTGAGGTCCCTTAAGTATCAACATTGTATAAGGATCGGTGCTCCTTGTTTGTAATCGGAAACGTTGTAAATGGTTGGATTCCACTATAAATCAATCAGCATAGTGAAAAGACCTTGCTCGTGTCAGATATCTTGGTAACAGATGACGTTGATCATTGCTTTGGATCGAATCCTTACAATTATATTGTTTACATCATCTCTCTATTTTACTTATCGCTTTTATATTTGTGCTGATTATTTGAATTAATCTATTCAGCATTTATTTGTTTGAATTTAGATTAATTTTTCAAAAAAAAATTTAAAAACTAATGCACCCTCTCTTGGTTAGTCATTTTTGGTCTATCAGTGGGGTCCAGTGATGGCAAACAAGTCGAGCAGCTCGTCGGCTCGGCCGCTCAGATCTTGGACGGCTCGGGCTCGTCAAGCACGAGCCTAGCCCACGAGCCGGCTTGTCTAAAGTGAAGGGTATATCCTATTTTTTTCTAAAAAAATGTTTTATCTTAAAAAAAATTGACGAATTCGCGATCCGAAACTTGGCTCGGCCCACGATTAACGAGTCGAGCTTCTACTCGACTCTTTTATAATGAGCCACGAACTCGTGTGCATACGGGTCGAGCCGCCTCGGCCTGATCCATTGCCATCTCTAGTGGGGTAAGGTGTAATCTCCTAAAAATGTTTTCAATTTTTGAAATTCTCCAAGGACGGGGATGAGGGTCGAGGTGAGGTTTGGGTCGGCAAGGGGTGGTTCCGAGGGTAAGGTATAATCTTCAAGAAAAAAACTTCAATTTCTTAAAATATTTACAGGTGGGATGGGATTGATGGCGTGGGGTGGGGTGTTCATTGGAATGTCATGAATTTGGTGGGGTGAGGGCGTTGAGGGTGAGGGTGGGAATACTATTAATTGGGTTAGGATAATTAACTTCAATTAATTATTTTTTCTCTAATTAAAATTAATACTTGAATTTTGAAATGATTTTACAAGTTAGTTTGAAATGTGATTCTTATATGCATGAGTTATATATTATTCCCTATTTGTATTGCTCTCCCATTATCCCATTTTTTCGATTTAGGTTAATACCATTTTGCTCGCTGCAATTACGAGAATGCTTTTGCTTTCTTTTTCTCTATTTGCTAAAATGTTTCACTTCATCGGGTTGTCTCTTGCTTGGCCCATGAATTTAGCAAAATTTCGAAAGCTATCCTATTTGAGATTCTTAAAAAAATAAATAAAAATATGCATTCAAAGTTATGAAATATTAGAGCTCAAGGGCTAGCTCTAAAGAACGAAATCTTACCGGTTCATAGGTATAGGATTGCTTGAGCATTTTGACCTCTTAAGGAATCTTTATTTGCAACTTATAATAAAGTTCGACTTATGAAAGTACTTAAATATAATCATCTTACTCTTTCTTTGATTTAAATTTTGACTCGAATTAATAATATCGCAACCAATGCCAAAATTTTAGATTATTATATTTAAGTACTTTCATAAGTCGAACTTTATTATAAGTTGCAAATAAAGATTCCTTAAGAGGTCAAAATGCTCAAGCAATCCTATACCTAATCCAAATTCATTCATTTAATCCACCTCTATGATGTCTTTTCACTAACTGCAACCAATTTTTAATCATTGCCGCCCAACTGCTACAGTTTCAATATTTTGAGGAAATATATTAAGAAAAATAATAATAAAAGAAAAACACTTTCGTACCTAACCGACATGTAGACATGAGTATTCCTGTCTAATTTTATTTGTTCAAATCTTTAGCACAGAACGAGCACTGTCACAAGACAAGTTTGCATTTGATCAATTAAAACAAAACGATAAATTACAGTGGGTGCTGATTATATCGAGCATTGGCCATTACAAGGGATTTATGTATCTTAATCAGGTATTTCATAAAATAATTATGAGTAGAACAAGAATAAGTATTTAAAAACATTACAAAGAGCCTAGGCCCCCAGTTGCTTTTACTGGTAAAAGACGGCAGACAGCATTGAAGAGGCTCAACCACTCCTCTGACTCCACTGATAATTACATTTATATACACTAATAGCATGGTATACCAAATGTTGCTATCCATAACGTTAATTTAGTCGAATACCTTGTGGCCATGCACAGCGATTGGTCGTAAACTTGACAGGAATGAAGCTCGGGTGAAAAAAAGTGGATGATTCGATCTAGAGTCCAGTTCCCTATTCCGTGTCTTTGCCACCAAATTCTCCGCCACCAAATGCCGCCGCTGCTGCAGCAATGTCAAGGCCATTATTGATGGACGTCATTAAAGCCGATAGCCCACCAGATGGGCTGCCACTAGCAGCCATTCCTAATCCAAGGAGGTCAAGGGTGGTGTGTTTAGGGCAAAAAACAGATGGAGTCCCCAACATCAATTCCTTCAAACTAGAACCTCCATCACAGGTCAATCCTAATCCAAGACTAGCAGCCAATGGTGCACCCTCTGGCTTAATTTGTTGTCCGCTCCATTCCTGCAGACCACTAGAAGGTGAGGAAGATACAATTCCGAGCCCCCTCAACAAAGATGCATTCGATGCAGCTGCACCCATCTGTGCAGCCTTTTGTAGCAATGCTGTTGCAGACATAGCAGCAGGTTGAAGTGCTGGAGCATATTGCCTGCGCTCTTGCCCTGCTATTCCAAAAATTGACGCCTCTTGATTCGTAGCAAGGCAGAGGGACACGGGTACTGAAGATGAAGATGGTGCAACATCGGCTGTCTGCTCGGGGCGAGCCAGGGCTTGAAATAAGTTGGTGAATCCACTTGTTTGAGACTGCAAACTTCCTGAGGCCGTCGATGAAGCAAATAAGCTTGCAAATGCATTACTACTTGTACTTCCACTACTGCTAACGCTGCTAAAGCTTGTGGTTAGGCTGGTGACTGGCGGGGTCAGGGTTGAGGTCTCTAGAATCTGTGTGGTAGTGGGACTGGGATTGCTGCTTTCGACCAACTCTGTAGATATACCAACATCAAGAGGAAAAGAAACAGAAAAGAATCACTCATTGAAAGGACAAAAGCAGCAAGAAAAGCTGAGTTTTTCTTTTTAAAGAAATTTATACGAAGCGAAAAGAGAATCAATATTAGTTTCCTTTCTAAAGTCCACTTTGCTCTATTTTGTTAGCTTTTGGATCTCATTGCTTCTTACTTTACAAAATGTTTGCTTAGATGAATCTTAGTTCATAATTCTCTCACGTGATTTCTTTTTCTCCATTGAACTTTTTCCTAGTTCTTTTACTTTCAAATCATTATTAGTTTTTAGTCTTAACGTTTTTAACAGATAACAACAAATACCAGCAACAGACAAAATACAGCTAAACTCCAAGAACAAAGACAGAAAAACAAGAAAATATGTTTGTTGGTTTCTCAAACTAATACATATAGACAACCTCCAAATCTAAAACTGCAAATATCCAATTTTCAATCAAATACCTGGATTTTGAAAAGGCAAAACAGAGGACACTACACCAGTCGAAGAAGGAATAGTCGATGCTGGAGCCTGTGGTGGTTGTGGTGGTGGTGGCAATGATGGTGATGATTCAACAGCTTGAATTTGCGGTTCCTCATCAGCACTAGGAGGTGCCATCGCTGTATGCGTTTTTGCACTCTCCTCTGCCAATGCATCACAAAAGGCCCTATGAGTTATGAAACTGTCCCTCCTGCATAACAGTCGAATAAAAATCAACGACAAACATCTAAAATCAATTCACTAAATGCAAAAAAAAAAGGTACAAAACTGCTATAAAGATCGAATCTTGAACCTTGAAAACAAAGTCCCACAATCACATTTATACTCTTTAGTTCCACAAATCTTTGAATGAGCCTTCCAATCCGATTGAACCGCATATTTCTTCGAGCACTTGTCACATTTCCACTTCTTCTCTCCATGTTTTCGACAGAAATGCTTTTTGATCCCCGTCAAATCGCCCAATGCCCGCGAAGGGTCGTGGTGAACGCAACTCGGCTCAGGGCATACATAGACTCTTTTCTTTGGTTCTTTACCCAACCTCTGCTTCAGCTTCCAAGGCAAATTGTGACCCCTCCTGTGAAGCTGCAAATTCTGGTCTCTCTGAAACCCTTTATTGCAAATTTCACAAACAAATCGATTCGTTGCCAATAAAGCCTTCGGTGATAAAGCAATCACCTCGGCTTCGGGATCTAACAACAAAATTATAAAAACAAAAAACCCACCATCAAGATTGCATCATTTTCTTGAAATACTACCAAAAAATTAGATAATAATTCGTATTTGTTCTACCTGGCATCCCGGGGAGATTACGCTTTTTCTTGACACTTGGTTTAGAAGGAGCTATTTGATTACCTGAAGAGGAATCTCCAGAAGCTGTGTAATCATTAACGGTAGAAGAATTATCTAAATCAGCTGGCATTTCTGAATCAGTCAAATTGACCAATATCTGGCGGGCATTTATACTTGAGAAAAAAATTATGCAAAATCAGCTGATCCCAAACCACTTGTCGAAGATAAAAATTTCAAATTTCTAAATTAATGAAATAGGTTTTGGATTAAAAACAAATTTGTAGACAAATATAAGTGATTTTCAGGACATGGCTCTGAATCTCATCAATAAATTGCATAGCTACTTCAGTGTCCAAATGCTACGTATGATGCAAAAATATGATACAAAAGCCTAAATTTGAGGAAGCGTTTCTGAAAATAATCAATTATAGGCAGCTAAAAACGCCGGAGTGAGTCGGCGGCTTCGAAAACTAGAGAGAGAGAAAATTTAGGGAAGAGAGACGAAAAAGTCTACTACGAGTTTTGCTGTGTATGCAAAAGTATTCCGTCTTTTGATCGTCTTCACACTTCACTCACTACTTTTGAGAATCAAAAGAAATTGGGGAAATTACACTATTGGCCCTTAACTTGTTGTCCTAGTTGTCCGGGTTGAACAATGAAACTGTCAAACCATCAAACCGAACCGAAACCACTTTTTTGAAATCGTTGATTTGAATTCACGTGGATCTTTCAATGTTTTGGTTTTGAACTGGACCAAATCGCTTCAAAATTATTTAATTTAGATTTCAATCATTGCAAACTATTTTAAACCATTAAAATAATTGAAAATAAAAAATTTAACTTTTATCCAATCCAAATAAAGTCACATCTCAGTTAAAAAGATACATTCATATTAGGATAACTCAATTAAACTCAGTACATAAATAGATAGTTGTATATCACATTCATTTGTACCTAAATACTCATTTGTCATTGCAACTATGAATGCAAAACTCTCAAATTCAGTGAAGTGTTGAACCATATTCATCAATTGTCGATCATAATTGAGTAAACAACAATATCTAAATTTTAATTTAAACTCACACATTTTTTCTAATTTCGGCTAAATTTCCAAATCAATCTATCCAAATTTTCTTATATTTTGATAATTGTGTTGCCATTTCTTTTTATATACTTGTGTTGTTTTGTTCTATTATGTGTCATGCTCCCTTAAATTTTTAGTAGACAACATTTTTTGTTTATTTGCAACTTAATTTTCTGGTCAGTTCACTCAATTAAATATTTATGTTTTAACTTAATCTCTAGATTTTACTAATAATTGCTAGAATGATTTGGTGGATTATTTAAATGGTTGTTTTGAATATGACAAAAGAACCTGTCGATATATTACTTTAGTGGAAATTGAATAGAAATAAATAAAAAGAATTTTCCCAAATTGTTAAAGATGTGTTAGCTATTCCAATATTCACAATTGTTTCTGAGTTTGCATTTTCTAATACGGTCCGATTCTTGATTCTTTTAGAAATTTGTTAAACACAAATATGGTTGAGGCGATGATTTAATTCGTCAATATTTTAGATCAGGTAGAAGCATTAAATGATTCACAAAACTTTATAGAAAGTATTATCATATTTGATCTTTTTATCATTTTCTTTTATTAGTTGTTTCATATCATTTAACTATAGTCATCGAATTCATGTATTATATTCTTATATTTATGAAGAGAATGAATCATGTGTTACAATTGCAAATGTTGCGCCATTAACATCGACTAAGGAGTTAAAATGTTTCTATAATATTGTTGTATTATAGTGATTAGAATTATAGACTTTGGTTTGTAATATTTTTAATAATACAATTTATGTTTTAACGTGAAATTTTAGACTAATATTTAAGATTTAATTTATTCTATATATTTAATTTATTTATTGTTAAATCATGACTTTAAATCAAACCAAACCGAAAAAAGTGGTGGATTGGTTTGGAAAAATTACAAACTGCTTTAAATGGTTTGGCTTGAAGATTTGTTGCAAACCGTCCAAATCGAATAACAATATCATAAAGATAAGCGAATTTAAAGTCTGCAACTATTCTTTCTTAACTATCTTATGAAAGGTACGATAAAGGATTACAATTCTATATTTATCCACTATAATGACTCTTGAATCTATCTTCTTTTAGTGCTTGTTTGATAGAAAGCTTTGTTGAAGTTTGATCAACTTTTCAATTGGTCAATCTTCAATCTTAACCATACATTTTATCAAATTCACAACTTTTATCAACTTTTCAAGTACACATTTTAATATTTTTTTATCAAAATGTGTTAAAACTTTTTGTCAAAAGGTTTGCAAACAACCCCTTATTTGTAAGATGCAAAAAGGACAAATTTGATAGCCCAATGATAACTAACCAAGAGGGGGGTGGATTAGTGTTTTTTTTTTTTTTTAATTACGAAGAACTAATCTAAATTTAAGTAAGTAAAGACTAAATAGATCAATTCAAATAATAAATGCAAATATGAAAGTGTTAAGTAAAAATGGAGAAATGATACAAACGATGTAATTATGGAGGTTTGATCCAAAACAATGATTTACGTCCTCCATTACCAAATTCTCTGGTAGAACAAGGCATTTTCACTATGTTGATTGACTTATGGTGCAATTCAACCATTTACAACGTTTTCGATGACATTTGAACAAGGAACACCGATTCTTATACAATGTTAAATTTTATGCGACCTCAATACAACCCACTATTAAGCTTTAATGGAACCTCAATATGATCCACACTACTGAATTTTATGGAATCTCAATATGACTCACACGGTGACTTACAACAAGGAGTACCGATCCGTACAATATTGATCTTTACGAAATTTCTACACAATCCACATTTTATCAAAGTAATTTTACATTGAAATTTCTCTTTTGATAAATATTACAAACAAGTTAAGTACCAAAAGAGGATAACACTTCAATAAATAGTGATAAATGAGAAAATTTTTTTTGATGTATATAATAATTAGAAATTTGATTCTATCAGTAAATTTCAACGAGAAGATAAAGAATAAATAAAGGCAATATAAGTTCAAAAATCTTTTCAAAATATATATCTGTTTTAATGAATTATTATAATAAATTAAGTATCAAGAAAGATATGATAAACTTTAATGAATATGATGATTTCACAAGTTTGATTCAATCAATCAAAATTTTCAATAGAAATAGTAGAAGAAATATATGTAATGTAAGTTCAAAAATCTTCTTTATAATATGTCTCTCTTTTATGAGTAATAAAAATAAGTTAAGTACAAAATTAGAGATTAAAATTTTTGATAAAGGTGATGATTAAAGAGTTTGAATTAATAAAAAATTTTGATACGAAAAAATAAACGAAACGAATGCAAATGTAAGTGTAAATAAATCTATCACTTTGATACTATTGAAGAATGTTATAATGCAAGAAGTAAATGTATTTATAGAGTTTAAAATATCAAAAAAATTGGGAGTTTGGATGACTTGTCCAGTAAACCGTCTCTTGTCCAGATGACAAATACATCCGTTTGTATATATCATAACAATCAAATTTTGGAACGTTGGAAACTTTCGATCAGCTGCCTCTTCCGGTCGGTCGACGACCCGATAGTTTGGTTTTTTTATGTTTTGGTCCCATTTGTTTTGATTCGAAGGTTTTGAAATGCATGGACTTTTGGAAAATATTTTTAACTAACTTTTCAAGATAATTTTTTTTTCAAGTTCAAATATTATTTTTAAAAGTCATTTTTATATTTGATCAAATCATTGTATTAGAATACATTTTGATGCACAAAATTGTTTTTAATGCATAGACTAATTTTGAGCTAAGCATTCATTACTAAATATTAAAGTGTTAATACATTTACACTTTATCTAAGAAAACAAGTCCTTGATCTTACTCCGAATTTTGGCTTTTAAGTTCTTGAATGTGTGATTTCGATCTGACTTCCTTCATGAGTTTGATTTGTGATGATAGATTTTGATCTTTTGACGACCATCAATCAATTTTTCATCGCGTGCTTTGAAAAACTATAGTCGCTTGAATTCAACTTGTTAGTAAATAGAATAACTTGTTTGTTACAATCAAAACTTTAAGGTTATAATCAACCATAAGGTAACAAACTTCTTGTTGACTATAGTTTCTAACCTTTAATGTTAAGCAAGTTGGTTTTCAACCATTGAAATAGTTGCACAAGATAGTTCATCACGTGGCCTTTATGTGTTCAACTTTATGATTCTAGGTTTTGTTTCTAAGGGCAATGTAATGATTTAAAGGAGATTTGTACCTTTTTGTTTTTTAAGAGATTGATGGTGTTACTACAACTAATGATTTAGGACTAACTTGCTCTTTTATAAAGATTGGAAATCAGCTTAATAATTGGACAATAAATTAAGGATTCTCAAAAGAAATTAGAATATCTAACTCAAAATATAAGTAGATAAGTCTCAAGAATAATTGCTATTGTAAGATTTTTGTTCTTTTTATTTTTGGTTGAATTTATGTATGCTAGGAAGTCATGAAAATGAAGCTTGAATAATGGAAGTGGTCTTCAATGAGATTCCTAACTATGGTTGGTTCTTAACCAATAGTTGGAGAATTGCAATTTGGTCTGTTTCACCTTCAACAATCCTATAAAAAGGTGCTAATTATATTCGCACCACATCTTTTTTTTTTTATTAATCACGCTACATTACATATATTGCTCATTTTTATTATGCTCCTAACTTTTTTCATCACATACTTTTCATCAACTTTCTGTTAATTTTTTGTCCAAAAACATTATTAGGAGGGAGTAAAATTATTTGTATATCGTATTTTTAAATTAGCAATATTATAAACAACAAATAAAATATTTTGACAGAATATTTTCCCTCATTTCGATGCAAGCGAGCAAAAATTTTGGACAAAAATTATTATAAGTGACAAGATTTGCTAAATAATCCAAAGTTTATGATAAGAATGAGTTGAAATAAATAGGGAACATAAGTGAAAAAAATAAGAAACAACAAGGATATTCATTCCAATTAAAACGTAGTGTAGATAATAAATCTGGCAGTGTGAATATAATTATCCAAAAAATGAAAATTAAGTGGCATGAAGGATTTAATCTTAAAATCCATTGCAGACAATAAATTTATTTATATATCTAGATTTTTGTCGTCCTATCATCTCGATCATTAAAATAATGCTTAATTGCTTCATTTAATATTTTATTAAAGTATTATATGTGCCCAATTTTTATAAATGTATAGTGATGATGATGATGATGATGATGATGATGATGATGAAATTCAAGAATGACTAAAAAATATTTAACCTTTAGTTTCTTAGATGAGATAAATTTGTAATTATTTAAGTTTTTTTCTTTATTATATGCTATTATTAACATGTCAATTTTTTTATTTTTTTGTAAATAGGTGGTGAAACCTAAACATAAAATTTTTATTTGCTATAATATTAAGTTCAATTAAATTATTTTAAAACTTAAATTGAATGGACAAACTTTGTTCATTGGGATATACTTTGTATTGGGCAAATAATAGAGTTAGAAACATTAATTAATTGTCAAAAATGTGTTTATTACGGGGGCCTAAAAAGTCAACCTAAATTATTAATTCATTGAAACTTTTTTGGCCACTTGGATTTTGACACGTTAAAATTTGGTGATTGTCTTTTTCTTTGTTAATTTTGGCCTAATCCTAATTATTTACCAGATTAATTCGGAATCAATCATAGAGCGAAATGGTATGCCTCTTTTGTGTGGTCCATTGATTGGACATAGAGATTAAGCTCTCAAAAGAAGAATTGAAGAGTTGTCAATAGTAAATGAGAAATGTTTCACTTTTTTTACAGTAGTGGATGTTATTTTTGAGGCATCGAAAAATCATTTAGTGTGAGATTTGTGTAATTTTATAAGAATCGAATTGAACTAGTCACTTTTATTAGAAAATCGATAATTGGGTTGAGTTAGGGGCCGACTAGATAGCAAAGCTCGACATTTTAAAAAATTGATACAAAACAACTTAATTTTCTCAAATTTCCAAGTTCTATTTAAAAAAAAAAAAATTCCAATTTCGACCATGTCAACTCTTCGGCCATTGACCTTTTACTTTATAAGGTGAATGCATTTTTAGAATATCACTACTGTCTAAGGATTAAAAAATAAAACAAATATTTATAGTGTTCAGCAAGTAGATTAAGGGCTCTTTTGACAAAACTTTTAAAAAGTCAAAAAATGCTTCTAAAATTAAAGTATTTTTAAATATTTTTGAATATTTCAAGAAGTACTTTGTCTGACTAGAAAATCTTCTACGAAAAACAAGAGCAAAAATAGAAACACTGTCAGACGTACGAGAAGCAGGAGCAAAAATAGAAACACTGTCACATGGACTCTAACTAGTATTAAAAAAAAGAAAAAGTTATGTTGTTTGATTTTATTTGTAGCATATGATGGTATAACCAACATGAACTACATAAGTATTTGATGTTGTTTTAAGGTGCAAAATTTATATGTAGGAGGTATAGCTATTCTCTCCATCTTTTTTCGTCTAACCATTAACTTCGTGATATGAAATAGTAAATTACACAATACGAAATAGTAGTTTAAAATTTGTCCTTAGCATAAGATAACACTTTACAAGAAATCAAATATGACATTATTTCTTCTTTTTTAAATAAAATTTATTCGTATTATGCAGCTCAATATACTAAAAGTCAATCATAAGCGCGACAAAATTCTTACTTAATGCAATGCAGCTTTCTTTCTTTTTTTAAACTTTTTTTTTATTAGCAAATCTCAATTGAAATGCATTTAGCAATAGTCAAAACAAATAGAAACTCAGCAAGAATCCTCCTTTTCAATACAGCCCAAGCCCCTACTAGATTTTGCCTTCGTGTTAATGTTTCTTTGTTATGTCGTAATCCTAAAATTGACTTGTCAACCAAATCCTTTTCAATTGATTGAGAAATAATTTACCATCAATAATGACACAATAAAAAAAATTGTAGACGAGACAAAATTATGTACAGTTATAGGTTTGAACCTATTATCTTTTGTAAATCATTATTTATTATCACATTTTAATGCATTTCGATGAAAGAAATTCATTGAAAACATCATTAAAGTATAAATATCCTGTGTAGCATAGCACTTTGTTCTTGTTAGGATGCTCGACTTGTCAATAACTCCGTCAAATTTCGAATATGAATCTTATTCAAAAGAACGACTATAATACTCACCCTTATTGACACCTTGCTTAGTTATAGTAGATGATGCTTACATGTAACTAACCATAAGACAGTTTAATATAGCAACATGATCTCACACGTGAGTTTACTACGTGTGAAAGGTGCCACTACTTCTTAACCTAATTAATAATTAAGATTAGATCAATAATTAAGATTAAAGTGGTTCAATGAAAAAAATAGAACATGAACCCACAAGGCCGGCATGTAATTTTTCAACACTTGATCATTGTTTGCATTGACTTGGGCTGTTTTTGCTTTATGTAGTTTCAAATTCATTATCATGTGGTTGGTTATATCTTAAGATCCTACTACTTTTTTAAGTATATTAAAGGGCCCCGTTAAATTTCAATTTTGAGTCGCTTCCCACTCTTTGGGTCAATATTGAGCACACGTTAAAACCCAACAAGGTTTTGGGCACCACCATTCCATAACCACACTATCGCGTTTCATGATATTGGGCAAGATTGTGGCTTCTGTTTATTGCACAGTATAGCGTCCTCTCCTATACCATCATGACTAATGTTATACTCAATTTTACATGTTACGATATGAATGTATTAATTTGATGTGATATTATAACTAGTCAATAGTGTGTTGGAATTCAAGTAGATAATTCGAGTTCAATTAATATGCAAGTATCAAAAATACCTATTAAAATGTGGTACCATATATACATGTTATGAATTTAACACAGAAAGTTATTCCTCTAAAAAATATTATGAAACGATAACTCTCTATGCTTCTTAAGTTATTTCTCTATATATATATATATATATATAATTATCATCATCTTTCGTTGTTTTTTACATGTCCCACAATCAAACTAGTTGCATTATTTTATACTGTGTGTTTTGAGCTGTAGCATGTATTTTGTTATGATATTGTTTCGAGTCTGTGCGTTGTGAATACCATATTGTGTCTGTGCATTGTGTCTTCTTTTTATGACGGCACTTTGTTGGATTTGGTGCTGCAAACATGATGCTGAAGTTGTCAATAGAGCAAACTAGCTTTTTCCAATTAATGCAACTTATAACGAAGCGTGGCACATGATTGTCCATTGGATAAGGGCTTCTAGAGGCTCACGGGTGTGCTGTCGTAATCAAGGTATTCCCAGTCTACACACAAGCCACTCTACTAGCAATAAGAAAGGGCATGATAGGCAACACTTAAATGTTGGAAGGCAATATCTATATTGGAAGGTAGAGGTCCACAGGGAGGAGAACCGTCGAATGTCCGACCCAAGTGTGTATAAGTTGTGATCGCATTCGGATTAACCTAGGTGGCGAACCGATGGGGAAAGGCCGCCACTCCTCAAAATTAATCTGACGAAGTTTGAACACCTGAATTATAAATAAAAAAAAAAAGGGCCTGGACTCTTACCATTATGGCTCTCTCAAGTTGGATTTTTTATTTAGCAATGGGATCTTATGAGTCACATGGCAGTTCATAACGATACCACCAATGGTCTTCCTCATTACGTAGGGGTCTCATGATTCTTGAAAAATATCTTCAATATTTTAAAGAAAATTTTCTGGAGCAATACCATCTATTCTTTGAAAACCATATTTGTTTTGTAGATTTTCTCACATCTGTTCTTTTCGTACTATTCCTTCAAGAGTTTTTCTAAATATTTGCAAGTAATCACAAGGCTCTGTGTCAAGGACCGCAGCTTTACTTAGCTCCTTGACCTAATTGTAGTCGCAGTTTGCCCAACTTCAACCACACATTGTAAATATTAATTCAGTTTGAGTTGTAATTTCCTTTACATTGCAATAATTTATTTCAATTGTAAAATAGCTATGATATTGGTAAACGTTTAGTATGATTCCTTTTCATTTAAACGTTTACTCATATCACTTAGATTTTTGTTCCGTAAGCTATTATATGGGGTATTAGTCATTCAAAAATCTTTCAAACTTACTGGTGTTCACTCTCTGCACCAGCCATTGTAATTTTCTACTTTCATTAATCGTAATTTTTGCTTTCATCAATCAATGATCAATTTACTTTCAATGCAATCTTTCTACAAATTGCAATCAAATTTTCTTTCGTCCCGAAACGACCGAGTTACTTAGCCCATTGATCCAATCGTAGCCGTAGTTTGCCCAACTTCAGCCGCACATTGTAAATATTAGTTCACTTTGAGTTGTAATTTCCTTTATATTGTAATAGTTTATTTCAATTGTAAAATAACTCTGATATTGGTAAACGTTTAGTATGATTTCTTATCATTTAAACGTCTACTTCTATCACTTAGATTTTTTTTTCGCAAGCTATTATAACGGGTATTAGTCATTCAAAAAATTTTCAAGCTTACTTGTGTTCGCCCCCTACACCAGCCATTGTAATTTTCTACTTTCATCAATCAATGATCAATTAAATTTCAATGCAAGCTTTCTACAAATTATAATCAAATTTTCTTTCATCCCGAAACGATCGAGAAAAGGCAGAAGGTAGTCTAGCGAAGCAGACTATTGCCGCACGGTGTCCATTTCTTTCTATGCCAAGAAGAAATGCACCTCGTGAAAGTTGGTATCAAAGTTGCGTCTCACGACCCTGGATAAGAAAACTATAGATCGAATTACATCAAACACCATAGAAATCGTAGATCCTCAAAAGAGGAATACGAAATAGCGCGTGGATGCGCTTGATCAGACAACTACTAGGTTGTGCTATACCGTGGACAGCCTCAAGGAAAAAGTCGAGGTGGGAGAGACGGAAATTCGTAAATTACACATCCCTTTGGATGAAAGCCGAAGGGCTTGCACAACAATGATAGAAGCTGTTACTATCATACCTGATCTGCTGGATGAAATGGAAGCGTTGAAAGCTCAATTACTAGTACTTCAACGTGCGATTGGCAATGGACAAACCTCTGTACAAGAGTATGTTTCCAGGCTCAGAACTCCAAAACCATGTACCTACAGAGGGGTACGCGATGCAAAACAAGTCGAGAACTTCTTGTTTGATATGGAACAATACTTTCTTACGGCTGCGATTGAACTTCGATTGAAGATGAAGCAAGAAAGGTTACACCAGCTACCATGTATCTTGGTGGTGATGCTTATGGAACAATACTTTCTTGCAGCTTCGATCAAAGACTAAGCAAAAAAGGTTACAATAGCTACCATGTATCTTGGTGGAGATACAAAACTATGGTAGCGGACAAAGTATGCTGATATTCAGGCCAACGTGGTTCGAATAGATTCTTGGGATCTCCTTAAGGAAGCGATCAGATTGCAGTTTTTCCCATAAAATGTAAAATATCAGGCACGACAGGTACTACGAGAACTAAAACATACAAGCTCTATCAGGGAGTACGTGAAAGCCTTTTCAGGACATATGCTGAATATTCGAGATATGTCAGAAAAAGATAAGCTATTCACATTCATGAAAGGGTTGAATTTGTGGACACGTACAGAACTTCATAGACAGAAGGTTACTGATTTAAGCTCGGCCATGGGAGCCGCCGAATGTTTAAGTGGCTATCAATTGGAATTGAGAAAAGATCGACCTTTGGGGAATAGTTAAGCTATTGGAGGTGGAAGCAGACCTTACAGACCCAACTCGAACTCAAATGGGGGAGAGTGTTACTCTCATAATAAGGGAGGAGCCTATCAAAGCACCCATCAGAGTAACTTGCAGGTAAACTATCAAAACAGTCGTCTAGGAAACTATAACGATAGCAACAATAACAATTAGAATAAAGGAAAAGCAATGGAGGACAGATCTGATGCCATTCTTAAAATGATGTGCTTTTTATGTGAAGGACCCCATCGGGTGGCAGAGTATCCTTAGAATCGGATGGTGAATGCATATTGTCAACTAACAAGTGGCAGAATGAGTTCAAAGCAAGATGCCCACAAGCTAGCTATCATTGTGAGACTAACTCCGAAGAGAATGGGGATATAGTTGACGCATTCTCACATCGATGCAATACACTATCGCACCAAGCTACTGAAAAGGATGATGTTCCCTCGAAAGAGCTAAATATTGAAGAATCGAAGGCTCGCATTTGTAGGGCCAAAGGCATAATGTACATTGATGTGAAGATCAATGGAAATCCAATCAGGGCTATGGTAGATACTGGTGCTACCCACAACTACCTCGCAAATACCGAAGTGGAGTGACCCAGACTTGTTCTAGAGAAAGGTAGTGGAAAGGTCAAAGCAATCAACTCTGCTGCTCAACCAATAGGTAGAATAGTAAAATCTGTGTTGCTCAAAGCAGGTCCTTTCGAGGGAAGGAAAAACTTGTCTGCAGTTCAAATGGATGACTTCAAGCTTATTTTGGGATTATATTTCTTCAGGATACTAAGACAATAGTGTTGCCATATTCCGATTCCTTAATGATGATGGGTAGTAAACTGTGCATCATTACTATACAAGTTAGGAAGATGAGCGATAAAAGTATCTCGGCCATGCAATTTGGTAAGGGTTTCAAAAGAAATAAACACTAATTTTTTTGTACTATTCGATTAGTGGAGAGTGAAGAGGCGACATACAGCTTATCAAGGAATTTGAGGACATTATGTTGGATGAGTTACCAAAGCAATTGTCACCAAGGAGGGCAATTGATCATGATATTGAACTTATTCCAGGTGCCAAACCTCCCGCCAAGGCACCCTACCGTATGTCTCAGCCTAAGATTGAAAAGCTTCGGACACAACTGGGAGAAATGTTGGAAAGCGAAATTATTGTGCCTGTGAAATCACCATATGGAGCTCCCGTGTTATTTTAGAAAAAGGCATCGTTCTCTTAGAATGTGCTGCGACTATGAGCCTTGAACAAGATCACTGTGAAGAATAGCTATCCTATTCCGCTGGTCACAGATTACTTCATCCGACTGAGTCGGGTGAGGTAATATACAAAGATTGATCTTAGGTACGGATATTGGCAAGTTTTGATCAAGAGGGAGATAAAGCAAAGACTACGGTGGTAATAAGATATAGAGCCTTTGAATTCAAAGTGAAGCCTTTTGGCTTAACAAACCCTCCAGCAACGTTTTGTATGATGATGAATCGGGTACTTCATGGTTTCTTGGACAATTTTGTAGTGGTGTACCTGGGCAACATAGTCATCTATAGCGAGACACTATAGGAACATATGCAACATATGAGACATGTTTTCAATCGGCTACAAGAGAATG
>CAIGRP010106878.1:0-38772 GCA_903798385.1 Fraxinus cuspidata | reverse complement strand
GTAACTTTGATACTCAATATTAAGACCGTTATTGAAATTTTGTATAAGAAGATATATAACGTAGAAAATTAGATCGATTTAGGACGTCTCACAAATATATATTATCCTTGGCTATATGTTTATTATTCACCCCAAGGATAAATGATTGTTTACTATTTTATAGTGCCAATGCTATTAAATATTTGATCGATTCTGAACTTGCATCCGTGATTGACCCGTCTGCCTAGCCGCCTCCATGCAAATATTAATTTAAATATAATAGAATATTCACATAGCTCTGTTCCTCGTGTAACCAAACATTCCCTAAGGCTAATTGGTTTATTTAGGGTGTGTTTGAGCNACTTGCATCCGTGATTGACCCGTCTGCCTAGCCGCCTCCATGCAAATATTAATTTAAATATAATAGAATATTCACATAGCTCTGTTCCTCGTGTAACCAAACATTCCCTAAGGCTAATTGGTTTATTTAGGGTGTGTTTGAGCCACGTTATTTTTGAAAAATGTATTTTGAAATAGTAGATTGATGGAGAATGTGTGATTGAAAAAGAAGGAAAAGTTATTGATGTGATGTAAAATATTATTTTATTGAAAAATGTGTGGTTGAAAATGAGTAGAAGAATGATAATGAAAATTTTATTGTGGATCAAACGGAAGCTTAAATCCAAATACACACAAATTATTATTCTTCTAAAATCTCGTAAGTTTATGTTGTCGTGGACAAGAGTGAATAAAAGATGGACACAAATACTGTGTATTCCATTGGGTTCGGATTAATATTAACTTTAACCAAAATGGTACAGTTTGCTAGGATTGATAATCGTATATCTAAATAAATATCAAACTTTTAACTAAACTAGGAAACATTTACGAAAATTCAATTAATTAAAATTACTAGGACCCAAAATCCCATTGTATTCTTCTGTTTTATGATGAATTCACTTAATTGACAATGGTTATCCCTTGTTTAACAACTATTATTTAAAATTCTTTAATTCTTGTACTTCTTTTTAAACATATATTTATATAATAAAATATTTTGGATGTAAATTAAAAAAAAAATCCGTACTTTTTAACCATATATTCTCTAAAAAAAATAATTATTCAAAACTTCATTTTTCTCAAAATAATGGTCATCAAACAAGGGCTTATTTAGACTTTATGATCAATTTTCCTATTTTTTTAATCTCTTGAGTAATAATAAAAGTATTCTCATTGTAAGACCTTACTATTTATCTACAGATGATGCGAATATATGAAATCGAATTGAGTCCAAAAAACATTGACAACAAGATCATTCACAGTGTTGTGATATAACTCTATTTACCATCAAATATTACAATAATTGTTACTATATGCTAAACTTTTTATTTCTTCTATCAAACAAATAGAAATCACAAATCTATTCGACTATTAATCAACTAATTGAAAATATTAATAGAGTAACAACTATTCAAGCAAAACAAGTATTTGACATCAAGTTTTGGAATTTGTGTATTTTTTTGTCAATCAAAAACTTATTCTCCTTTGAATGACAGATGAAATTATCTGTTCATAGTCCAATATTAAGTTAAAATATGTGTCACATCTTTGTACCATGTATAACTTTTTCCTCCCAGTTCAAGTTAGCCCTTGAATGTCTTATTTGGTTCAGCTTCAGCTCTTTCTTATTTGCATCAAGGCTCATTCATCTTCATATATTTACACTTTAGTCCCTCAACTTCATTATTTGTTTATCTTTAGTCATATTCAATTCATGCTCCAGATGCATTCAAGTCTGGATTTTACCTATATAGTAAAACATCTATAAAATAATAATGTTGGGATCGAGAATAAATTATTATTGGCTTAATTGCACAAAATGTCTCTACGTTTGGCATGTAGTGTGCAAAACGTCCATACATTTCAATTTTTTACATTTTCACCCTTATTTCAACGTTTCATTGTGAAAAACGTCATTTTTAACTATTTTTAACGTAAAATGACCAATATACCCTCATATATAAACTAAAGTTTCAATTTGTTTCACAAACGATCACTAAAGGATCATTATGATTTTAATTCAAACTTAATAATTCAAACTTAAAGGACCAAAACAAGTGGACATAGAAACTTGACCACCTCAAGGGCAAATTTCTTGCTATTAATTCCACATTTGGAGCCTCGAATTACCACCTTCTGGTCACCAAGACCATCTGATCTGACCACCACCAGTCTCGCCTCACTCTCCTCTACAACTTCCAACCAATCGTCGCCACAAAATACCAAGAATCAGCAGAAAATCGAGCCCAAAAACCCTATCTCGCGAACTTCTTTTCTGTCGAAAAACACACATATGGGGACGCACATGTTAATAACACCCCACAAGTCGCTCAAGCTCAACATGGTGCATCCATATATAGTCCTATTACATCAAATAACATAAAAAATCTAAATTTACAACATAATTTCGAATTAGGGAACTCGCGGCCAACAATCACATATTTCGACGACGACAGTGGTCCCCACGATATCGGACCACCTATTTTCATGGCGCATCTACTCCAACCACGGGTCATCAACAATTTGGGCTCGATGTGGATGATTGCACTAGGACACAAGGCAGTCCATTTTGTCCTCTATCGATTGAGGTTTCTACACTACCCTAATCATCAAATTCTGCCTTAATACATTCCATTCAAGTTGGTAATTCACTGGGTCATGAATCAATTGCACCAATTAATTACCAAATAACATGTGCATCGCTGGATGTGGGTTTTTTGACAAAAAAAGAGTTTGCGAGATATGGTTTTTTTGGCTCAATTTTCTGCTGATTCTTGATGTTTTGTGGCTAACAGTTGGTTGGAGGTTGTAGAGGAGAGTGAGACGAGACTGGTGGTGGTCGGATCCGATGGTCTGGTGGCCGGAAGGTGGTGATTCGAGACTCCAAATGTGACACTTAATCGAAAGAAATTTGCCCTTGAGGTGCTCAAACTTCTATGTCCACATGTTTTGGTCATTTAAGTTTGAATTAAAATCATAACGGTCCTTCAGTGACCGTTTGTGAAACAAATTAAAACTTCAGTTTATATAGGAGGGTATATTGGTAATTTTACGTTAAAAATAAGTGAAAATGGTGTTTTCCGCAATAAAACGTTGAAATAAGAGTGAAAATACAAAAATTTGAAACGTATGGACGTTTTACACCCTACATGCCAAACGTATGGACGTTTTGTGCGATTAAGCCATTATTATTTTAAAAGGATTATTAATTTATCGATAAATGAATATTTATTAATTTATAGAGTATTTTATATTTTTATAACTTGCATTATATTTTACCATAATAGATGTAAGAAATTTAAATTCGGTATCTTATTCCTCTTATATGTTCATATGTTGTACTAGTCCACAAGGTCTTTGATGAGGCTGAAGTGCCGAATGGTCCACAAGTGTGGACTAGAAAAATTAGTGGTTGCATTCTTTCCACATCCATTGAATTATTGTGACAAATTGATTGGGCAATTAACATCGAAATATATTGCAGTATAATCCACGCCGTCGAATAAATGAGTAATCATTTTGTACTAATTTTAAATAGAGAAAAATGGTTCTAATCAACTTAGGGAGAGTTAGAGGAAACGATAAAGGTTTCTTCAGGGGGTGGGGGGGGGGGTAAGGTGAGGAGTAGTCATTCTTGACACTAAAAGGTCTCGCTTGTTAGTGTGCCAGGACTAGGTTGTATATATATATATAAAAAAGGGGATAATAGTTAAGGTTTCTTATTAATTGTTTATTATAACGCAATAATTTGTAAGTGTTAAGCGTACACATATATGATTAAGTACTTTGAGGTCTATCAACTAACTCGATAACGATAAAAGTAATAGAAGGCAAAGCCTAGAGAAGGCCAAAGCCGAAACTTTCAAGTGATCAGGCCTTACATTAAGTGAAGATAGATTTCGAAAGGTCCTTGACTCAAGAAAAGAATGAGCTCATTTGAATCAAGAGCTTAAACTAAGCTCAAGAGAAGCAAGAAGTATTAACGCACGTTTGATAGGACTTCTGCTTATAGTAAAAAAGCTTTCGAATGAAGTTATTTTAAATAGTATTTGGTAACTAAGTTCTAAAATAACTCTTTAGTGGAATAGCTTTTAGAGAAAATTTCTTCGAGGCTGGATTCCTTTAAAAGTGTTTCTAATTAAAAAATGCACATTTATAAAATTAATTAAACGGTTCAAAAACAACTTTTTTGATTGCTCCAAAATTGTGTAAAATAGGTTTTACTTTTTTGATAGATATGATGGGTTAGCGTCACTCGTGAATACACACAGTTAGCCCACCCATGTTTAATTCCTTTTATTTTACTTTAATTTATTTCTTATATTCATTTTTAATTACATCCACACAATAATATATTCTACAAGTAAATTCAATTTTTTTTTCTTTTTAACCACACATTATCCAAAAAATACTATTCAAAACATAGTTTTTTAAAAAAAATTAAAGACTGCCATGTAATTCTCGTATACGTCAAACAAGAAACAAAGAGGAGTTGATAGGCCAACGTGCATTTGCTATTGACCGTGGAAGGTGTTTCACAGACTGGCTGCTTCGTTGCCCCCTTTTATTCTAGAACAATGCTATTTAATTTCATTGATGTTATAATTTAAATCTACGTGACGCAAATGTGACATTATATGATAAGTTAAATGAAATGTATAATTAAATGACTTATTTTATTTAGCTTATCATTTAATATCACATAGATTGAGATTATAATTTTAGTAGGATTAAATAGCATTACTCTTTATTTTAAAATTATTAACATTTTTCATTTTACGAAGGTGAAAATTGATCAATTTCTCTGCCTTTGTTTGACCATTCGTTCAGCTTTAATCAGAAAAAAATAGTCGTCGAATTGAACGATTTTGTGTGAAAACATGTGCTTTGACCACTCAAAATTCCACAAAAACGCTGCCAGAGAATAATCTAGGTAGAACCATGAAATAAAAGGCTAATACGTAATTGATATTTCTTCGTTTCAAACTAAACTTTTTTAATTTTTATTAAATCTTAGAAATATCAGAAAAATAAGCGTTAAACACTTGTTGATTTACACGAATATCGAGTACGGAAGAAAGTGAGAAATAAAATTCTTCCAATTTTTAGTACTATTCACCCCCAAAAAACAATAATTCTACATCTAAAGTTTAAAATCCAGTTTAAATAAACTATTAAATTTAAAAATAATTCTACCTAATTAGTTAGTTTGAAATGAAAATAATTAATTTTGTGTTTTCTTGATACGAATATGAAAATTAAGAGAATACATTATAATGCGAGTATTAAATGTTTCGTTGACGAGGAATAATGTTAGATTGTTTGAATGACGTGGAATAATATTTAAGTTTTAATGGCTTCTAGAAATGCGACAAATACATAAGAAGGTGATGAAGAAGAATATGTTTTTTTTTTCTTTTTTATTCTCCTTTATTAGTTTTTTTAATATCAAGCCATGTTTGGTTTTATTAAAAACATTAATAAAAATTTAAGTTAAAATCAACAGTTAAATTTTAATTATACATTTTATTGCATCCATTTAAAAAAAAAAAATCAACCACAAATATCATCTATCAAAATATATTAAAAATCTCATTTTTAGTAAAACCAATCAAGAGCTAAATGTTTTCGGGTGACTTTTTTATTTGTTATGAGTCTAGGTACAAGTGCACAACTAAATTGTTTTTCACGCTTCCCAATAGCTTTTTCTCATCTTCAACCATACATTCTTAAAGAAATCATTTTTTTTTCAAATAATCGCTTCCCCCAAAAACACTTAATTAAGTGAAAAGTAGATCATGGTTCTCTAAGAACACTTGCATAGCATTGTTTTTGATCCATTTTTATTCACTAAAATATTGATGAAATTGCGAGAGTTTTCTTCAATTTCGTGATTCTAAGTTTCGATAATCGTGTGCAAATCAAGTTTTTAATACTTAATTCTAACATTCTAATATTTAATAAGTTTTTTTAGTTATACCAAACAGGGGATAAGATAATTTGCAAAAGTCATCAATATTTTTGGTCATGCATTTACAAATCCATTTTTTTCTTTTTAACTATACTTGCCCTTTACGTCTCCATACGTAGTATAAAGATTTCTAATTAATATATAACTATAGCCACCAGTCTACATTCCAACCTTTAGTTGATCATCTCACAAACCAAATTATTATTATTCTTCAGCCTCTCTCTCCCCCATCTCTCTCTCTCATGGAGAATTTTCAAACCCTATTTCAGTCATCATCTTCAAGTTCTCACTTATCCTTATTGAACATGGTAAATTCTCAAGCACAAGCTCAACTCCAAGCTCATAACAAGGGAAATGGATACTCGAGCCTCGTGACAAGTATGGAAATTCCCGGTTCGAGTATTTCAGGTGTTACTCAGAGTAACAGCCTTACCGGGGTGGAAACTGAGGTGAAAATAGGTAAGAAAAGGGGAGAGAAGAAATCGCGAAAACCTAGATACGCTTTTCGAACAAGAAGCCAGGTCGATATACTTGATGATGGATACAGGTGGAGAAAATATGGCCAGAAGGCAGTCAAGAACAACAAATTTCCAAGGTTTATTTTCTTGCTTAATTTATAATTTACAATATATAAAAATTAGGAGTGTATATTTGGACTTAAATGAAGCAAAGAATTAATATGCAGACAAATTGAAAAACTTCTTATATATTGTAGCCACATTGAATTTCCTATAACTAAAATGTGTACTTTTTAATTAGTATGAATTTTCAATATTTTAATTGAATTAAATATTTTTTAAATCTAGATGATTTACCTCTAGATAGTTAATAATGTTATTATACATGAAATTATCCTGTACAAATGTTTTTGTTTTTTAATATGTTGAAAAAAAAGCTTATTCTGAAAAATGTATAGTTTATAGGTCAGTAACTAAAAATATGTATTATAAATTTAAATTCATATATTTTCTTTTTGCATTTTGGGCAAAAAAAAAATGTAATATAATTTTGCTTTGTAACTAATTATTGCTTGACAACGAAATTAAAGTATTTCTTGCTAGACAGCAGCGAATATAAATTATCCAAAGCTTACAAGTATTTTTAGTTATTTCTTCCTTCCATAATTAGGTCAAAAATGCTATGCTGTATGTACTTTTATTTAATTATGAGCTTTAATTGATTTGTTTGGTAATATAGACTTAATAGTACTACACAAACAGTTCCACTAGAAAAATAGGCTCAATGACTGACTTTGTGACACACATGCACTTAGCAAATTTTCCAAAAAATTGCAGTAAAAAATGTCGTATTAGCAACATTATTCCTATACAAAATTATTGAAGAAAAAGTTAAAATCTTATCTATTATTTTGTCCAATATTATATCATCTATGTTCTAAATGTGATGCAATCCTCCGCGCCAATGATTATGAGTAATTGAAGCAAAGAATTAGTGACGAACTCGCCTCATTTTTCATACATGCAGAAGTTACTATCGATGTACGTATCAAGGTTGCACCGTCAAAAAGCAAGTCCAAAGGTTATCTAAAGATGAAGGAATAGTAGAGACAACCTATGAAGGGATGCATTCACATGCAATTGAGAAGTCTACTGATAACTTTGATCACATCTTGAGCCAGATGCAAATTTTCCCTTCAGTTTGTATCTAGGGCTTCTCAAGTATATATTGAATGAATATCCTTCAAAATATATCGAAGATGTGTATTTTAATGTAGATATTTTAATAAGTTGTATACCCTAAATGGGTTATACTCAGATTTCCATATAGAAAAAGTAGTTAATTTATTTTTATTTGATATCATCGATATTAAATTTGATAGTTCTCTATTCGTAATTAGCTATTCCTTAGAGAAAAATTAAAAAACTACGACATCTTGGCAATTTTTGTTCTAGTCTTGATTTGGGAATCCAATGATCATGGCTCGAATGGGTTCCACTTCTAGTCATTTTAATGTTCTTATAGGTTTATTGCAATTAATAAGATATGACATGATCACCCTTAATAACCGTATAAAGCCGATGAATATAATCGTCAAAAGTATTACCGAAGATCTTTTGATGGAAATTTACGTTTTTTTAGATGATATCCGGCGGAGTAACTTAATAACATCGATTATTATCAACACACCTCTCTCAGTAATTATCAATGGCAATATGATCAGTGATATCAGAAGTAATTACCAAAGGTGTTTCGCTCATTTATATCTGAACAAACAAATTCTTGGTATCGCAAAGAGAAGTTCATTCATTCATTTTTTTTTTGTTCGCTTTTTGTCTTTAATAAGTTGATGATATAATACTACGTTGGTAACTTAAGATATCTTTTTATTTATAATATATTTCGTATAAGTTATTTTTTAATTTAATTGCATTACCGATAAAAGTTTATGACATTATTATTTAACTTTTAATACTTTATTTATAGATTAAATTTCACCAATTAAGTTTATGAAAATATTTATGTTTTTAACATTACAAACTAACTATTATTTGTAATCTTAAATCATTTTTAAAATGTTATTTAATTACTGACATACTTTTTTAAATGTAATATCTAATCCCCTTTATAACTTTATTTAAAGTTAATTTTAGCAGCGATCACTAAATTTTTTAATTGTAGTTATATCATTACACTAACGGTTGTTCATGTTTGAAACGGTTACATGAACAGTCACTCGGTTAAAATCGTCGACCTAAATAGTCTATGCGTTATCGTTAGCCACGTAGAGCAGATAGTGTTATTTTCAACCCACGAAATTTTAAATCAAAATAAAAATGTCTGTTTGAATTTACACGAATTGAGGCACATGGATTGGAGATTTTATTCACAAAACTAGTACTTGAAAGATTTTTCAACTTTAAAATTGATCCCTTAAAAGATTGAATATCTTTAATAAATTAGTGCAATATATCACTAAATGTGATGAGAAAGTGTTTGAAGTGTATAAGACTATTATTTCGTTAAATGTTGTACCTGAAATCTATAGAGAGGTTAAAAATATCATTAAGTTAGATATACAATGACACATGAAATTGTAATTTCTTCCTTCAGAATTAAGAAAATGGAGTTAAAAGCTAAAATATAAGAGAGAAGAGATAGAGAAATCCACATGGTGTGAATTAGGTCTCAATATAGGTTCGATAGGAATCATGACAGTCAAAACAGTAGTGAGTCAAATAGCGGTAGGTAAGAAATGCTATGGTTGAGGTAAGCTGATTACTTCGTTAAGGTCTTGTTTGATCTTCATTATTTTTAAAATACATTTTTTCTCTTTCCTTTTCAATCACGCTCTTCAATAAAGTAATATTACACGCTAACCCAATTTTTTTTCATATTTTTAACCACACATTCTTCATTGATCTACTATTCTAATATGCATTCTCACAATAAAATAAGATTCAAAAAAGCTCTAAATATTATTATGAATAAACAGAAAGAGAAAGTAAGAGATGAAGTGAATGAAGTATCTTCTTCTAGTTCAAACCACAGTGAGGTTTTTGTGTTAATAAACATGTTGATGACTCTATTGAATAGAATATGTTTATGAAATATCATTTACATGAAAGATACTTGATTCCGGTGCATATTTTCGTGTTACATCTATAGAAATTGGTCTAATAATTTGCATGAATCTGATATAAGTCATGTTGTTATGTGTAACAATATTGCAATTCAAAATTGATAGGAGATGTGATATTTCTGAGACATTTGATATGATAGTGTGCTTACTTCAAAGAGTCGGAAATATTCCTGAAATAACCACGAATTTGACGTCGGTATATGAATTAGAATAGATGGGGTTAACTCGTAGATTTGAGAATGAAATCATAAAAATTATAGAGGGTGCTTTAGTAACTTGCAAGGAAATTTTTTTTTTTTTTTAAATGGAATATATATTACCATTGTCAAAGTGATTAAAGGTTTGGATTCCTTTATCTCTTCCATCAACACACACAACACAATCAAGCGGTGCACTAAGCTTGCATACTTGAGTAATAAGGGGATTAAGTTCTTTAGTGACAAAAAATGTTTTTGAAAAAGATTTTGTGTCTAATATGCGATCATTGTGTGCTTGGTAAGCATCATGGTTATGTTTTTCTTCGAGTGTTCATAAAACTACTGAAATTCTTGATTATGTGTATTCAAATTTGTAGAGTCTTGCCAATAATCGTACATTGGGTAAGAGAGATATTTTTTTAGTCTTGCCAATAATCGTACATTGGGTAAGAAGAGATATTTTTTTTTGTCTATAATCGATGATTATTTTAGGAAAATATGTGTCTATCTTTTAAAAGATAAATCTAATATTTTGAAAGTTTTAGTAATTGAAAAGGACAAGTAGTCTAACTGGTAAAAAAGATAACGGTTTAGAATGCTAAATTTGACAATGTGTAAAGAGAGTGGAATAATAAGACATAAAATAGTTACTTAAACTTTTCAACAGAATGGAGGTATAAGGATGAATAGAACTCTCTTTAATAAGGTTAGATGTGTGATATTGAATTCCGGTGCTCTAAAATTATTTTGGCTGAAGTTGATACCGCTTGTTGTTTAGTTAAACTAACTCTATCGACTACATTGGATGGTAATACTCTTCGTAAAAGATGTCACGGAAAATGTGCTGAATATTCTGTGTTTAGAGTTTTTGATTGTACTGATTTTTCTCATCGGAATGAGGAAAAGATTGAACCTAAAGCAAAAATGTATTTTTCTAAAATACCGTAAGTGAATTAAGGGTTATAGTTGTAGATTAGAAGTCAAAAGAGAGAAAAATCATTGTGAGTAGAGATATGTCATTTAATGAGATGAAAATGCTATGTTTAAAACCTGGTTTTGAGCAATTTAGTTAAAACTAATAAGATAAACCACTATTAATCAAATGGAGCTAGTTAAGCTTAGTAAACATGTCCATAAAACCTCTATTGAGGTGAAGACTCAAATTTAACAACCTGAAGGAGGAGGAGAGACAGTGCTATAAGAACACTTAATAAAGTGATATCCTTCCGTGGACTGCCACTTGACTAGAGGTGGAGTTTTGAGACAACATAGGGAACCTAAATTTGAGTATGTGTTTCCTTATGTTAGTTATGAGGAGCTAGCTCATGGAGAGTTAAAACACATATGAAGAGACTATAAATAGTGAATAGATGGTGAACAAGAGGAAAGCGATGAAAGAAAAGATGAGCTATCTAACTAAGAACTAAATGTGAGAGAATTAGTCGATAGACCTAAAAAAAAAATAATTGATCAACTTTTAAGGTTAAAGAGTATACCACTAAGACTAAGTCTTTAAAACTTAAAATTTGATTAGTAGTTAAGCGGTACACGCAAAAGGATGGGGTGGATTATAAAAAAATCTTTCTTACACTAAAGCTCTGTTTGACAACCATTTTGATAGAAAAAATAGTTTTGAATAGTAAATTTTAGGAGAATTTGTGGTTGAAAATAGTAAAATGTTTTTGGTATACGTGTAGAATATTTTCACCAACACATTCACATAATAAGTGATGCTTGCCTTAGTTGGATATTTTGAATGGGAACACGAACAATTTGATGTAAAATGTCATTTTTACTTGGTGAACTTGACAAAATTGAATCCCCATATTGACTTCAATTGGGAAAGATTGGCACAACTTTAGGCACAAAGATTGCGTGGAAGATGGGTGTGGTACGAGTGTTTTTTTGGTACGACTATTGATTTTGAAAGAAGTCATTTGCTATTTCATTCACGAGGTTGAATAATAACTTAGAAAAAGAGGATTAATATTTCAAGGAAGGTTTGGTGACATACCTCAAGAAGCCATAGTCCCAAGTTGATCGTCACAAATTGAAAGCCTATAGAATTTGTGACATCTTCAAGTATCATATCCCACATAATGCCTTTTTCCCACTCCTTGGTATCGTGGTCGAATCCTTCCCAAGTGGAAGAGAACTGGTGCACGAGACCCATCCCCATCATTGGCTTGAGCTTGGACACGAAGTGTAAGGCATGTGATAGTGTTGCAAATCACAAAAAGACACTACGTTCCTTCAATAAATTTAGTTTAACACTTTTTTAAGTAGTCTTAAGAAAAATGCAATTTTTAAAAAGTTATTAGTTATGGTGTTAAGTCGTCATATCTTTTACATGTATTTGGTGTAATTGCTTGTGAGAATACAAACTATAAGAAAATTGTTTCAAGGCCTTTTCTCCCAATTTCTTCTTCGACTATGCTTATTTGAGATTGGCTCGAAGCAGTCCAATCTCCTTATTGGCTCGGATTTAAGACTTGTTTAAGGCTCCTACGTCAATGTGTAAATCCCAAAACTTGCGTGTCTCTACTAAGATTTATTTCTAAATAAATTGAGGGTCAATTAGTTAAATCCCTCTTGAAATTTGTATAAATTCACGTATGCAGAGCTATATAAAAAATCTTTAACAAGTATTTCTTTGAATCCCTATGATCCTTCATTCTACAGGTTAAATGATAAATCATTTTTTTTTAAAAAAATATAATTAATCTTTGAAAAGTATTAAAAAACCATTTACATGTACACAGTTACAAGCCTAATCTCACTTGTACATGTATAAATTGATTTTTCCATTTTTCTTAGACGAAATTAATCTTTAGAGACAAAATTTGCCTGTAATATTTCCAACAGGCCCAAATGAAATCCAATTAACCGATCTAAAGGGCCCATTTGCAAGCCAAAACCCAGTCAAACACAAAGCATAATCCGTTCTCTACAGGGAACTCACAGCTTTACGAAAAATTCCAATTCTCTACGGGAAAACACGGCCGATTTTTATACTTCACTTTGATCCCTGTTCTTTCCTCACAAAATTGATCTAAAAATATATTTTGTCCAACTGAATCCAGCAATCTCTCTTGGAATTGTTACACATAGAAGCCCTCGATTTTTTTAAGCTTTAATGTTTTATTCAAATTGGTATTTACATTAATAATCGATTCTGTATATATTTATGTACTGCCAATGGCACTTACACTCGGCAAGCTCACTCTCATCGTTGGTGCAGGTCTGTGCACATTTATTTAATTTTACTAAGGATATGCATTTTCGTAACTGTGGAAATTATTGTGTACACGATTAAATTGTTGACTTTCTAGTTGGAGCTAGGATGAGTCGCTGGTGGTAGGTAGTATTTTTTAATCAAGACAGAAATTTAGGGTTTTTGATAAACCCTAGTTAGGTTTATTGATTGTAGTTTTATGCTTAGTGTGTAACCTTAGCCTATGGCGTTTCTTTTTTTTTTAATTGGGTTATTTGGTGTATGAATTAGTTCCTATTTCGAGTAGAGATGTAAGATGAATTTAGTATTCTGAGACCAAAAATTATTATAGAAAGTTTTAAGGAAATTGCTGCATGAACTTAGAAATTTGTTTTCTATCTCAACTTAGTAATGAAATTCTCATTTAACCCATGATAGATGGAGAAGGTGATCCTTGTGTTTCATTTATGTTCTGTCTGAAATATTTCGGCCCTGATTTTTCTTATAGTTGGGTACAACTGATATGTTTGCACTGCAGACACGTTTCTGTGTGATTGATGTTGTGTTCTATTATACCCACCACAAGGTGTTTTGTGGTGTATTTGTTTTTTCAATTGCCAGGAAACACAGATACTTTTAGTTCTTTTTTTTTTTTTATTCTCTGGATTTTTTGTGATATCTTGTATGTCTTCTCATTGTCTGTTTTTGGGTCTTTTCTGTAAGTTGGAGCTGCGTTAATTTAATTTATTTTTTGCATTTGTAGTTGCTCTGACCTTTGTCAGTAAGTCAGTATAGGCAACATTAAGACCAGATTTTGGGAATGATAGTTGAGGTTGATCTGTTTTCTGTTACTGGAAATAACTTTGACTTTCTCAATTCCCATTATACGGTCACCTTAGGAATTGCTATATTGGATATTCCTAGGTGATCAATTTCTGGCTCGGCAAACATGCTAGCTTTTACACCCTTATTTGAACACTTGCCCCCTTGGTTTGGTCTCCATCTGCCCCTTTTTGGTATGGACCATCTTTTATTTTCAGTCTAGGGCTTTGGACCTGTATTATAAGTGGACTTCACTTAGAAAAAATATGTAGTCTTTCCTGCATTATAGTGGTTTTTCATGCATTATTCTTTCTTTCAACCCTTAAACACACCACAATGGAGAATTGCTCAATCCAATAGAGAGATGGCTGTAAGATGAGAAATATGTTGCAATATTGCAATTCTTTGCTTACTGCATCCTGTTTTTGGTCATCTGTTTGGCTGCTACACTGCTTTTTGCTGTGATAAGATATTGATGGCCTTTACTTTGCTTATGGAACCACCCCTTTGTGCGGTTTTAAAAACAAGATTTGTTTAACTATGAACTAAAAAAATAGAATGCTTATGATTCTGAAGATAGTTGAAGTAAGTTTGGCTAATAATTATTTGTAATGCTTCTAAAATCTAGAAATTAATGAGCAAATTTGATGCCTTTCATATCCAACTATAGTCAGTATTGTTTACTTTTGTTTTATTACGTGGTAAGAAGCACAGGTTTGCTTAGAACATAGCCATCTTTTATTTTTTCAGGCCTTGCTGGGTCCATTCTTGCTAAGGAAGGACGCATATCTGATGTGTCTGGTTTTTTCTCTGGTGCTTTTAAGGTACTTCCTGTTGGCAACTAGATCCCACTATATTGTTTATAGACTCTATGTCTTGACAGTCTTGCTAATGAATCTTCTCCAAAATGTTTTCTAAATTATTGTTACACCTTTTTGGCCCTGTTTGGACCACATTTTTTTTGGGAAAATAGGTTCCGGAATTGTGATTTTTTTGAAGAATGTGTGGTTAAAAAATAGGAAAAAGTTTCAGATTTATGTGTAAAATTATTTTATGGGAGAATGTGGTTGAAAATGAGTTTTGGCTAAAATGGAGCTCAAACATAGGCTTTATTTCATGGCAGATTTTGAAGAAACTTCAGCGTGATGATTCAACCATTTCAAATCCCAAACCAAAGAATGATTCTTTGCTGCAACAGGTTTACAGTTTGTTTAACACTTTATTTACATATATTTTCTTTTTCTTCTGTATTAGATGCTTTTCTTTGGGATGTTCCTTATCTTTTATGTCCTTGGACCTGATCCTACATAATGCTGATAGTTGACATGGCATCTTTAGACTAAAATGGATTTCTAAGGATGTGCATAGAGTAGGGTTGGGATGCCTTTAACTATTGATTTTTTTGTAATTTTTTTCGTATATAAGCTGTTACAGAAGATTATTTTAAATGCCTCTGGTTCCATGGTATTTAGGGTTTGCAACACATTCATTACTGTTTGCATGTTAAATAAAATACCTAAGATGGTCTTTCAAAGTTCTTGTTAATTGGAAACTACCCTATCACATTGTCACGGAGATACTAAAGTACATGGGGTTTTGAAGTCATACAGGTACCAGTGAAATGACACTTGATAGATACCTAAGGAAACCTTAAGAACTTCGGAGTCTTGTGTAATGCATTGTGCTTCCACCACCATGCTAATTAAGAATTAAAAATCAGGTGCAAAGAGAGTGAGTTTTTCATATGCAAAAGAATTATGTGGCTCTCATTGTTACGACTTAGTCCAATGGACGATGCTAGAAAATTTGGTTACGACTCTGTGATGCCGGATGCAAGAGGAGAATTATAGGAGAAGGGAAAGGGGAGTTGAGAGAAGAAAGAAGGGAGAAAAAGAGAGAGGAAGAGAGAAAGGGGAGAAAATATTAGTCATTCATTTATTCAAAAGTTGTCTTAATTACATCGTATAGTCCCCTTTATATAGGGTTTCAAATGACCATATTCTAAGTAAGAAAATATTATAAAAGCTAATTAATCAAATCATAATAATGTTTCCTAAAATACGATTTAAAATTAGAAACTGAATAAATAAAAGTCCTTTTAACACTCCATTTCTCCCCAGCTGAGAGAACTCGACCTCGACGAGCTGCAACTTCTTAACCAAGGAGGACGATCTTTTATCCTGACCAAATAATGATACCATCCATATGACAACTGAATTTGCAAAACATTCCCGCAACTAAACTGACCAAGAGGCGATCTTTCTTTCAAACCAAGGATCGATAAGGAACCCTAGTAAGTAATGTTGTCGATTTTTACATCCTGCAAGTGTACGGATTGTAACAAGTAATATAGTAGACGAGTTAGTTTGAATATCGTTCCCACGAGAACTACTATATAACAATTGGTTAAATTATTCTTAACTTTAATTTGATCAACTACAAATAATAAAGTTTGTAATTGGTGTCTAAATTATTCTAACTAAATTAAATTAATATAACGTACACAATTTATCGAATTTGGGTTTTAAAAGTATGAATGTGGTTGCTAGGACTTACAATTTTACATATGGATCCCCTTTAATTCTCCAATCAATATTCATTACTATTGTAGAGTTCGATCGAATTATTTTAAAGTATTCAATTTACTCCTCTCGAGTTTTCATTGAATCAATTTAACTAATTCAATTTCATATTTCTATGTGAATCAATCTTAGTTAAACGAAATATTAGTTCTAAGAATTCATCTAATGACCGCAATAAATTGTATAGGCATCTTTACACGTTATATTAAATTACTAGCTTTTAATATGTGGTCTAAATCTAAAATTCATATCTCTACAAAATTATTGAATAATTATCCAAAGAATTCAAAGTGTGGTGGCAAATGGGCTTAGACGGAGTTGGAAGGCTGCAGTGTTTATGTAGATGGATTTTGCTGTTGAGAGGACGAACAGTGGTAGTGGATGCAGGTGGATTGTCAAAAATTCAGTTTCTGGCGTAGCAATCTAAGAAGCAGTTGCTGGTGGTTTGTAAATGTCAGAATTCCCTGCGGATGGGTGGATTGGTTGATGGATTAAGTGATAATGATGTTGTGGGTTGGATGATTTGGTGTTTTCTCGTTGGCGTAGGTGGTGGAGCCGGCGAGATGGTGGTGCGCAAACTGGCAACGCTAGAGAAGATGATGGAACTCATTGACGGCGGCAGTTTGGCCTAGGGATTGGGGTTAGAGTGTACTGGGCTTGGGCCGTGGATAGTGGGCTATTATGTGTGGGCTGAGTATATGAGTATGTGTTGGTTTAGAGATTGTGGATTATGGGTTGGGCTTTTGATGTATTAAAGTGGGCTGTGTGAATTTATGTTAGATGGGCCTGTATATGTATGTTTGTTGGGATAGATGGAGATGGGGATGGGTGTGGGTGGCAATTATTTTGATTGTAGTGGGCAAGGAAATTGAGGGAATGGGTTATGTTTTGAAGATGTGGGCTAGGTTATATGAATTGTGACTGGGTCTGTATTGAACCAGGTTTGGGATGGTTTGTTGGTGTAACTGGGTTTTTAGGATAGTGTGTTTATTGAAGAACAGACAAATTTATCGAACAGTAGCACTGCAGCCAACTCATGGAATGACTTTTTTTTTTTTCCGGGCCGAAAAAAGAAAGTTGCTGCTGCTTTCAATTTGGATTTTTGTGTTTTGTACTGTTCGAAGGTTGTTTTGTGTAGAAAGGTGGTTATAGTTTTTGGATGGATTGACGGTGGAAAGTTAGGGCTTTTGAGGCAGTATATGGAATGGAGGTGGTATACGAAATGGATGAAAACGGTTGGTGGATTTTTGGACTTGAGAACTAAGGATATTAGGTCAAAGGAAAACGAATTGCTCGGGTACCATGCTGGATGCAAGAGGAGAATTATAGAAGGGGAAGGGGATATAAGAGGAGAAAGGAAGGAGAAAGAGAAGAAGAGGGAGAGAGGAAGAGAGAGGGGAGAAAATTTCAATTATTCATTCATTCAAATGTTGTCCGGATTACATCTCATAGTCCCCTTTATACAGGGTTTCAAAGGACTCTATTCTAAGTAAGAAAATATTATAGAAGATAATAAATCAAATCATAATAATGTTTCCTAAAATACGATTTAAAATGGGAAACTAAATAAATAAAATCCCTTATAACACTCCATCACTCTGAACGTTGGATGTTACGATATAATAGGTGTGTGTTTGCGGGTAATTGATGATGGCTGTAGTCCAGAAAAGTATGTAAACTTATAACATATGGTGAATTCAACTGTTGACCCACGTGAAATTTTTGCATCCATGGCCCCTGTATCACTGTGATATTTCAGGTCTTTGAATTACTAAAACTTGAGCACCCCCTGCCACATTTTCGAAACATATTTTAAATGTTCTTATTGCAAAAACTGAAGGAATATTTTATTTGTATAGGTCAATAGCTTGAGGGAGGAGCTGCAACTGTTGGCATCAAGTAGATCTGTTACAATTGTTACATCAAAAACTTCAGGTTTCTGTTATCATAAATTCTTTTTTCCTTTGTTGTTATCATAAATACTTATTTATAGTGGAACAATAAGAATGCAATGCATCTTACTGCAAACTCCACAAGGAAGATTTTTGTTTCTTCAAATCGATTATGATATAGTGCAAGGATATAAATCAATCTCATAACAACCACCTTTTTACATTCTTGAGTTTGCTGCTGTGGTGATAGTGGACTTGGTGTTTATGTAACATCACATATAAAACATAATCCTTTTCCTTGACAGATTAGGTTCTAGTGCAAGGATAAGCATTAACTATGTCATGAACACTGCCATCTTAACTGTTATTTTTATCATCTTAATATCAAGAAGTAAAGACCAGATTTTTCTGTTCTACAAATCACTATGTCATGAATCCTACTGGTGATGCGTGTCCATGTCCGTGTCCAACACATGTCATGTGGTGGTGTGTCCTTCACCGACGCTCTAGCTCCTCGGACAATATAGCATATAATATATTTATTTTTCCTTCCCGGCAGTGTAATATTTAGTTTAACTTCAAGTTATTTTAATATAATAAATAGCTACTCAACCAATTTCAAAGATTTCATGAACAAAAATCAAAACCAAGAAAATAATTGATTTTATTAAAAGATAAAAAGTATAAACATGAAGATAAAATATATAAATCTGCAATTATAAAGAATTTAAATTAATGCGTCCCCGACATGTCCGTGTCATACGTTTTTGAAAATCATGTGTCGATGTGTCCGTCCATGCAACATAGGTGGTAGGTGATAACCTTTGACCCGGAACCTTTAATATAAACCAAGTTACAAATTGTACCATAGATTTGGAAAAATGAAAATGATTTTTCTTCTCTTCTTGAAATTTGGGGGATATTAGTATTTTGTTTATAAATCTGCTTAGATGAAATTGAAGCCTACTTTTCTTCTTGCTGTTATGTCCTTGTTCATATAAAATTTAAAATCTAGAAGAAACCATGGAAATCATTGTCTAGGTTGCAACATATTGCAGAATTGTTGTATCCATTCTTAATCGCTTTTTTTTTTTTTTTTTGCTAATAATTTTTTACCGACCTTTCCAAAAGTTTTCTAGCAATGACTTTATAATGCTACTCTTTTGATTGACATTTCTATATCAAATATTTACAGGATCCGGCAAATATGGTGTAGTTATTGTTGTTGTAGTTATCGGGTACGGCTATATTTGGTGGAAGGTAATTCTTCATGGTCATATGATTTAACGAAGCACATTTTGCTCATATTGCCACATCGCGGAGTTGTTGTATTGTCTCATTAGGAGTTGTCTTCTTAAAGATTCATTTTTTGCTTCCTAAAATTTGCAGTTCAAGTTTTAAATAAATTCCATAGAAATATGTACAACATACATAATCTTCTTTTGCAAGGACTCTCCACTATGACAAATATGCAACATCATTTTATTTCAAGTTTATAAGTGTTATCTTTAGAATGTCCCTATGAGTAGATACTTAAGCAGAGCTCGGTGGAGTTGCCTTTTAAATCAGAAAGTTGAATAAAACCGTGCAAGTACACATCTTCTGTTGGAATACTTACTGGTGGAAAATCCTTGCTCGTATACACTGTAATGGCATATGGATTTTGGTTGGCAGCTGTATCAAGATCTTCATATTGTTAGCCTAATGCCAATTTGATGCATGGATGACATGACAACTCTTCTAGAGGCTGAAATGTTCAACTCTTAGAACACATAATATGCTAATCTGATTTGATTTTTGCTGAACCTAAATGGTGAATTATCAATATGTGGGGTTTTTAAATGTTCAAAAACAGCTTCAAGAGGGATTATGTTTTCAAAGTTCAATTGAAGTTAAAAACTTTTCATGCCCAGGTAGGAAATTTTTGCTTGTCAAATACTAAATGGTGACCTCTCAATATACCTAGATGACTCTCTCTATCAGAAACAAGGCAAACTTTAATGCTTGGATACTGCCATTATATTCTTTTTTTCGCATTATTGTTTTGTGAAATAAATATTAGATTTTTCTTTTATTCTTAGTTCATATCTTAAGATTTCGCTCCCTTTTTAGATCTCCTTTTTGGCTGATTAACATCTTTTAAATTTTTAATGCGGTTGCAGGGTTGGAAATTATCTGATATGATGTTTGCAACCAGGCGTGGCTTAAACGATGCATGTGCTTCTGTAGGAAAACAGCTTGAGGGTGTCTACTCTTCGATTTCGGCAAGTTCTCATTCTAAATTATCTCTTTTCCTCATTTTTACATTTCATGTGTTTACCTTGAGGATTTATTGTAAGACAGACAGCGTTATTGAAGTTCTTAGCGTAGTCAGTAGAGTATGTTGCTATATCTTATCATATAATGCTAAGAAATATAATTTGAAATTGATTCTCTTTATTCTGCTGTTATGCACTTGATGTTGTTGCTAGCATGAAGTTTCATGAACTCTTCTCACAAGTGGATGATTGACAATTGACCAAATTTTCTTCTTGATTGTTCATTTTCATTTTGATCACATGAAAGTCTTCCAGCAATGTTAAGTTGATCAATAATTTTTTTAGTGCTTGAATTACCCAAGACCGTGCCTTCTCCAATGATCTTAAAATTGACTTCCATATTTCAAGTTCATTTGGAGTTATTGATTCCCAGATCAAGAAAGATTTGTACAATCCACGTAGCATGACTATTTTAGTGATGACATGAAAGGAGTAAATTATGTTTATTCAAGATTTGTAGAATCAAGGCATTGTTACCATTTTTATGGTGACATAAAATGGGGGAACATGTTGGTTTTCGGTTGTTTTCCTTGCGCATGCAAACTATTCTTTGGGCATTGCTTGATTTGCTTTTCACTTCTGTCTTGGGTACTAATTGTCATTTTGATTATTTTCTGAACTATTATTTGGAAACACTTTCAAGGAACCGTGGACTTGTATTATTTTGCTAGTTTGAATTTCTTTAGTGTGTGATTCTTATTTTACTCCCGTATTTCGCTGGAGATGAACCTTATATGAACAGAATTTAGCTGCAAAGTGCTGTTAATCCTTGTTAGTTTCTGTTATTGGTCATTGGTGGTTTTTATTCCACAAAGTGTTGCTAAAACATCCTTATAGTATATTGTGTCATTTATCTTCTTACCTTTTCAGGCCACTAAGAGGCATTTATCTTCAAGAATTGATCGTGTAGATTGTAAAATTGACGAGTGTGGGGATAATACAACTGCAACTAAAGAAGAGGTTGGATAACTCAATGGTGACTAGTGGATCAATTTTGCTCTTATTTATATTGGTCTAAGTATCCTGCCAAGTCACTGAGCATTTGATAAATTGTATAGGTTTCTGAACTACGAGGAGAAGTGAAACTGATAGGTGCAGATGTCCACTCAGTTCACCACGTAGTGCGATCTCTGGTGATTAGTCTCTACACTGTGCATGCTGTAGCGCGTGAACCTTCATTTAATTTTTCATTGTTTACTTTAAGATTGGATCAGAAACTAATTTCTTAATTTCGTTTTATAGGAGACAAAAATTAGTAGGATAGAAGGGAGACAGGTATTATTTGAGTTTAAATTCTGGAATTCTGTGTCTGTGTTCATGCAATAATTTTACCATCTAATAATGACTGCCAATTATATCCTATCATCAATGTAGAATGAAACGAACTTTGGAGTTGGAAAGTTGGTTGCTTATGTGAGGAATCTTGAAAATAACAGACCTGTGGAGCAGATTGAGGCAAGAAATAAACTTTCTTCTCTTACTATATAATTTTAGTGATCCTAAATTTTGTTCTTTGCAATCTGTAGGGAGCTGCATCAAGTTCTTCCCGTCCTGCTCTTGAATTGCTGCAAGTATCTCCATCAAGGGTAGAATATTATCTCATGTCACTGTAAAATATTCACTTAGATTCACAATAGGTTCCAATGTCATTGCTAAAACGTGGATTGAATTTCTATTTGCTTTTCTTCTCTGTGTCTTCTACAGGTTGCTTCTTTACCTGCCAATTCATCAATTGAGCCACCTTCACCCTCTGATAGATCTAACAAGGTTTGTGGACTGTGCATTCTAACTGGAAAGTTATGGCATATGTACATAAGTTAATTTCCCAAGTTATTGGAAAAGTGAAATGTCTATGGAACATCTAAGATTCCTTTTGTTACTTTCCTGTAATATTGACCGTAATTCTTTTTCATCCCTGCTATTATATTGATTTCAAGCTAGTAACTGGAGTAGTTAAATGTCTGGAAAATCTGTGATTCTTTTGGTTAGTATACTTGTATCAAAAATAGAAAATTCTAGACATCTTATGACTGTTTTTCTGAGTTCTGCTCAACATTTATTCATCCCCGTTGAAGTATCAGTATTTCTTTTCCACGCTGATTCATATTTCTTTTTCAGCACCCTTTGCAAAATACTGTCTCTCCCTCGGGGTTAAAGGTACCATCGTACTTTATTACAAATTTACACCTTTCGTTTAATTTTAAATGGTTGGTGTCTAACCCATCAGGTATCTCTTTCTTAGGATCTTTATGAAATCTCAGATGGAATCGGAGTGTTGAGCCTCAGAACCCCTGGTGTTTCCAATGGGGTTCATTCATCAGAAGATACGAACAATGACATATCAGGTTCTGGTATGTTTGGGAGAACGTTATCTGGCATCAGCGCTTCTTTCCTTTCAAGAACCCGCAGTGTGAAGCAATCTTTTAAGTAGCTAATCTCAGCAACCTACTTATGATATACTTTTCAAGGTTAGCTGCGGCTAGCTGAGCGCCAATCCCCCCACCCCACACAGACAGTGGCTGGCCATTACTGAATTTTGTAGAGATTGTCTACGTTTTAACAATGATTTAGGTATATGTGTAATAGTTCGGGATCAAATTAATTTCTCGGATAAAAGTAGACGCTGAAAAATTCTCAATAAAAAGGTCTCGTTTACTTTGTCTTTGCCTGCCTCTTGTTTTCCATGCAGATAGCGAATTACAAGCTACATTCTGTATGTGCACAAGAAGTCATTCTTTCACAAAGGATAGTATTTGCAATTTGCACTGAAATTATGGCACTTGGTTAGGTAAAGGTTGCACCTAGTGGGGTTTAACAGGCGAATCTGTCCGCAAGGTTTGCCTGAACTTGCTTGGCACTCGAGTAATAACCTGGGCTGGTTCCGAACATGTTTAGTTAAAGGTTGCACGTAGTGATGTTAAAACAGGTAGGTCAGCCGCAACTTGTCAGGCATGACCAGACAACTTGTTCTACTCATTAATTGTAGAGGTTGTCGTTTGAAGTGTTACATGGTTCTACCACGTACTAAATCTTACTATTGATGAGTTAAAATCTTTTAAGGATCCATTGCTACTTTTGAAAAGTCAAAAAATGTTTTTGAGACCTAAAAGTTGCTCATTTAATTAATTTTATGAAAGTGATTATTCTAATTATAAGAGTTTAGAGGAAGTTGGTCAGAGTGCGACTATTTTTTATTAACACTTTCAAAATAGGAAATTCTTTTGAAAATTAGTTTCAAAACAAAAATTAATGTAGTTTTATTCATAAACTCTTTTACAAAAAGTAAAAGTGATGGTCATGTTATATGCGTTCAGCGCTTTAATCATAGCTATCTTGTTTTGTTCGATATTGCGTACCAAATCAACGTCACTTGTTGAATTGAATGAATCCAAGTGTCACTTGAAAACGTAAGAACCATCCATTTGTGCTCTGCAGCTAAACAAATTTGGTGGTGATGCATATTGTCACATAATTATCCATTTACTGCACGCCTGCCAGTTTAGGTGAATGAAAGATGATAATCATAACTTTTTAGGTACAACACTTTTTTGAAGGATAAAAATGGACCCTATCCCTAACACTACACACCAAAAAAGTGGTCCTAAATATCGTTATCCTTTTCCAGTTTTGGGTTTATCACATTATTGAAATAGTGGGTATACTTTTAACTTGAAAGTCATGATGACCAGAGTGGGCCGGGCCAATGGGTCGAGTCGAGCCTATCGTGGTGTCAATATGTGTGGATGGTTCAAGCTTGGGGAACGCATCCCGTTAAAAGCTGGATTTCAAGCAGCCAAGTTTGCTTCGAACCTGCTACCGGGTTGGTCTATCGATAATGATGGATTCTGCCAAGTTGGATTTTTTAGATCACTTAGAATGTGTTTGATTGGAAAATTTTATATGGGAAATGGCATTTTTCCACCTGAATTCCAACTTTTGGAGTGTTTGATTGTCATTTTTTCCATGGAAAATATTTCCCAACCTTTGAAAATATGTCTAGTTTTCCAGTTTTTGAGGAAAATGTTTTTTTGGGAGGTAGGTTATTGTTTTCCTCGTAACAAGAAAAATATTTTCCATATCAATCAAACACACTCTTAGCTCAATCTATTTAAATGTCGTACTACTACATGTAAAGTAAGAATATTCTCATTATTTAGTTTGTTCAATTATAGTTAAAAGATGATGGATTGGCCAGTTTAGATCGACTACCTACAACGTTGATAGTTTTGTGGGCCGGTCTAATCCACATATTTTCAAGAAGCTGACTAGGACAATATTTTTAGTTCGGTTGATTAACGCCGACTATGAGCTTAATGATGGATTCGCTAGTTCGGCTCACTATTTTTGACACCGCTTGCCTAGTTCGGAACCTCTGAGATAAAGATACGGGCCACGAATGGACACGTGCCCGGGCCGGGTCTGTTTTACCTCCACTCCCTATACTACACAACGAAAGTGCGGTCCTAAAATCTCTCTCCTTTCCTGATTTTCCTGATTTTGGGTTATGACATTGTTGAAAATTATGAGCACACTTTTTAACTTGTACAAGTATTAATGGTCAGTTGAGTGAATCGCAAAAAGGATGGGTTGCTAAAATCAAACAGTTGTAAAGTTCTTTTCCTATGCAGTAAATTTTCCTCTCTCGGACCGTAGATAATGTTTCCTCTCTAGAGGCAAACTGGTCCAGTTTATAGTGAGGTACAAGCACTTAAAGCGTGATAATTAGTGTGATCATGTGGCTCAGATTCCTCCAAGAAATTGGCTGCCGACGATTCTCTTGAAACTGACTGGTTGGCAACGGTTTCTGATAAATGATAATATAAAGAATATTTTCTTCTTTTCACGGGGATACGGCGTAGTTGGCTTAATAAGTTTTTGCCGTTAATTTATGATGTCGTTTAAATGGTCGAGCAGTCGTCAAATGATGTTTTGTATGTTGGTTTGATGATCAAGATAACTTTTACAATTTGTTCGATATGTTATATATTTAGCATCTGTTTGGTTCTGATTAAAGTCAAAGTCAAACAATCAATATTAACCACTTTTTTCATGGGTTCCACAACTTTTTAATCACACATTTCAAAAACTTCTATCAAAATTCAAATAATTAAATTGATATTATGACAACTTTTGATTTGTCAAATGTCTTTATGGGATAGTGTTGTACATACTTTTTAATAAAAAAAATGATATTTTAGATCAAGACTTTCCAATTCTTGCGCTCGAATTTGATATTTTATGAGATAATACTCGTGCTGAAATATTTGTTAAAGACTCACATACGATTTTATGAAGTTAAAACATCAAGTATATTTATCACATGATAATTGAAAATGAAATTATTTCCAATTCTTGCAAAATATTGTATTAAGCGTTTAGATGTCTTAATGTACCACGGTCTTCATTTTACTTGATCAAGGATATGAGAAAGATGACCAAATCATGGTTACGATTCATAGATTAAGTTCTATTTCAAAGCGGACAATACGTCGAATCGTACTTTATTTGGAATCATACAAGTAATTCAACTTGAACGATAAAGTTATATACAAATAAAAAACTTTTAACATTTCAGTGTTTGAATAACGAGAAAATTTAAAAACCAGGTGAAACTTGACAACGCATAATTGAATTATTCACGTTTTTAATATTCTATTTAGAACAATGTTTTAAGGAATTGAAGCTGTCTCAATAACTTTATTTAGAAACGGTACCGTTTTCCCAAATTTTTTTAAATTTTCCAATCAAAACCAACTTAAAAGCATTCAAAAGTACAAGAGTCAAAATTTGTGAGTGATTTTATAGTTTTGTCTGTTAAACTACTCAACTTGTGAGAGTCAAAACATGTTTATAGTTAATTAAATTTTAATTATAAGCAATAATCAGAATTAAAATAATAAATAATTCTTGATTTGTAGTCGTTGGATTGTCTGCATACTTTTGTCGTTTTATAGTTCATTTTACTGTGCTGTCAATTGTGGTCTGATTAGCTTTGGGGCCCGATTATATGTCTCCCGAAGTGCCGAAAGGATCAATCATGCAATGAGGGCTCCACTCAAAAATGTATAATAGATTATCCAAGGGAATAATAGGTTTAGCACTATGAAAATCATTATTTTCGAACTTTTTTTTCTAAGTATTTATTTGTAAAAGTATTTTATTTTAAAAATATATGAATTAAAATAAATTTTAAAAAAAATGAATTTGAAAGAAGAATTGTGCTAGATGAACGGGGCCAACGAATAATTCTTTAAAGAAAGAGGGTCAAACGGGGTCTAAGTCGTGTGAAGTGAGAGTGAAACTTGGCCCTGTTCATCCAAACTAATTTTTTAAAGAAAGAGGGTCAAACGGGGCCTAAGTCATGTGAAAGTGAGAGCGAAAGTGTGTACGATTTTTAAATTCATATTAAAAAATTTGGTGTGGATAATAAATCATTGTCTGTATGATAAAATATTTGATTGCGCCTCTCTATTTGTCACCTCGTCAATCCGTAAAAGAAACTTTAAGTGATGTTATACAAATAACATTATTAATTTGGATAAAACAGACAATGTTACATTAAAATGTAAGGAACTATAAAAAGTACAAGTTAAATTCTCATTGGTAGTACTATTTAATTTCGTCTAATATTACTTATCAAAAAAATTTTAAAATGCATAAGAATACTTTATCCACGTCATTTATATCCCATCTCAAGTTCGGATCAAATAATTATTATATAAAGTTTTATCAAATCTTAAGGCACGATAGAGACCGAGCACAATAAAAGGAGAAGAATGACACTCGTGAGACACGAAGTATAAGCACAAATCTGTACTTTTTCACACTTTTTTTTTGTATCTCACATAAAACACTCTGTCCCTTTCTTTGCCACATTTTTCTTTTCTTAATCCAATTTTTTATTGCATTTAAATCCCAAACTTTCCTTTTTAATGCAGGTAAGGACAAATCTATGAAAATCATTAATCTCCCTGTCAAATAGTCATTTCAAGGATGATGAGCTTAGGTGAATTACCCGGATAAACTAGGTCAAATGCAATTATGTCACGAAATTGAATAATTTATGTCCATTTGTTTTTACGTGCACCAAAAAAGATGGTTTGAGGACCTAAATACCATAAAAAATAGAATGGATCACGTGTGACAATTTTCAGAAAATCGAACAATTTATGTCCATTTATTCTTATGTGCACCAAAAAGGCTGTTTGGAGGGACAACACCATTTTTTTTACTAACAGATGATGCGATGATATTTGTTTGAGTCAAAATCTCATCAACAAATATATAAAAAAAAAAAAAAATTCATTCACTTTCTTTTTATCATTAACTCACATTATATAAAAACAACCGTATGAATAGTAGATTTTTGACATTTTTAATTCAATTTGTTGTCACCTCATCAATTTGTAAAAGAATATGTCAATTGTGATTTACAACAAGCATATTCCCTAACTTCACTTCCCCCCACTCCACCCAAAACACATATTGTATCTATATACATGTACATTAATACTTGTGTATCCGATATTCACAAATGATCTAATGCCCAAAGCCTACTGCGGATGAGACAATATTCGATGTGGGTAACTTCAGAAACACGTGTCAACACTAGTCCATGGTAACCGTTACCATGCCCATCATAGACATTAGATCAAATCCGATCCAATATTCATTAGAATAATACTATTAAACCTCATTGAAATTACAAATCTTGTTTAGGTCGCGTTAATGTAACATTAAATGATGTGTGTAATTAAACAAGTCATTCAATTCTACATTTTATTTAACATATTATTTAGTATTATCTAAATTGAAATTATAATTCCAATGAGACTCTTGTAGCATCGCTCCATTATTGGTTTTGTGTGAGATTATGCATATGTTCTTGTTCATCTAATGTAGCCTTTTTTTCATTCCCTACCGTCTCTGTCTCTCTCTCACACACACACCATTATTATCTATTTGCCAGTTGCCACTCTACTGGGACATCTATAATGGAGTCGTTGTCAGAGAATCAATGGCCGAGAAGACTAAGTCAGTTATCTTCTTTTCCACCTGTCTGAAACTCTTTTCTCTCTCTTAACTTCAATTTAAACGTACTAATGCTTCTTTACTTCGCTTCAATTTCTTCGACTTTAATGCATTTCATCTCATTGGGTACTTGACATGTGAAAAAAATTAACAGACTTTGAGCTTCCTTTCCGAGGTACTATCTCTCTCTCACTCACACACACACACACACACACACTATTCTTGTTCAAGTTTCAGTCTTTTTCTTTAATCAAACCTCGAAACCCCACCAAAAAAAGGAATGTTCAAACTTTTTTACATCATTCAAATATATATATATTTTTACATTATCAGCAGATTGCAGATTAGCCTCTTTTCTGTTCCCTTGTGCATAAATTCCCCCTCTTGAAATGGGTTTTCTGGGTTTTATTTACATGATAATATATTAGTTTTAAAAATGCTGAATCTTCACTAACTGCATTGATTTAATTAAAATTTTATTTTTCCAAATGTGGGGCTTGTGATTGGGTTTAGGTTTGTTGGGGGTTGGGTTGGTGAAATTACTACCATTATTTAACTTTTCTTCCAAAAGACCTGTTTTTTATCTGTCTTACCTAAAAAGTTGGAAAAATTACTCTGTTAAAGAATAAGACCGTTCAATAATCAATTTTATTACTTGAACACTGATAATTTTCCCAAAAGATTAGAAATATCTGCTTCTTATTTAGGGAAGATTCAATTCCTTAAGAATAGACTGTCTTGAAGTATTATTAGCATGGAAATAGCAAATTAGAATGTTGAAGATTTGAAGTAATCGGTTAATGGTATTGTATCCCCTTTTCCATATACTGATTCTTGTAGATTTTAATTTGAATGTCAATTTACAGATAGGAGCTGTCAATGTTGAGTTCTCTTCTGATTCGTACATAACCTATACAGCTGTAGTTTTTTACTTGAATTATTTGGAGTCGTAGCATTAGCCTGCAATTTTGTGTGTGTGTGTGTGAGTGTGTGTGTGTTTTTTTTTTTTTCCTGCCTTATAAATTGGATTAATCAATCTTACTCTTTGTTCATGATTTTTTTGACATTGCTATTTAGACTTACTTGATGTTTAACCGGTGGACAAGTATGGAAAGAATGTTATCGGATTAGGAGGAGCTTAATTGAGAGAAAATGGAGTGTGTGAACTATTTTGGAGCAAAAAACCATTGCCCTGTTTTCAATTTTCCAGCACAGTGAATATCTGGTCAGCAACTTTGAAGTATAGAGAATATTGGGGGTTAAATCATAGAGTTAAAGAGCTGTTGGGATTGAGGGTTTAGACGTTGAAAGGATTTTGTAATCTTCCAAGACTTTTCGATGGATTCATTGCCATTTTCTGGATCATCGAAAAGGGCAAAGGCACCTGGGAATGTTACACAAATTGCTCAGTGCTTGGTGGATGGGTGTAATGCGGACCTAAGTCTGTGTCGAGAGTATCACCGGCGTCACAAAGTCTGCGAGGCACACTCGAAAACTGCAAGGGTCACTATCGGGGGTCGAGAGCAGCGGTTTTGTCAACAGTGCAGCAGGTAAATTTTATAAATTGTCATAATCACTTATGATTCGGTACCGATCCTTTATGCTTCAGCAATTTATTCCATTGATGCATTAGTCTGCTTAGGCCCTCGTTACATTTGAAGCACTGCAAGTCATCATGACTTGCAGCAATTAAATTGCTTTATTAAATTGCTTTTCAAACTGCTGTATGACTATGTTATCATTGGCGTTAGTAACAATTTAATTTGTTCATACTTGTGTCGGGGATTAAACCAAAATCCAAGTTACGAGATCAATAAGTAGTAAAAATAACTGAAGTATGCAAAGCACACACAGAGTTTATATTTCTTCACCTTCAATGAGAGAGAGAGATCCGCATTCTGCTGCTGCAGATGTTTCTCTATTATGAAGAACTATACAGAGGATTTCATACCTCCCTTATTACGGAAACGGCTTCCCTCTAAAATCCTTTATATATATAGTTTTAATTGGGAACTTATAGTATCTTTGGACTTTGGTTGATCATATACTGTTGTGGCGTATTATATAGGCTTGCTAAAATGGATATATCTACACGCAACAATTTTTTTACATTCTCTTTCAACCCCAAGTTTTAATTCACAACTCTTCCTGTAACTTGAGTCGTCTCCCTTGTTCAAGTTAGGATCAATTTTTCGAGTGCCACTATTTACTTATTACTTGACCAACTTACAATATTTGACTGTAATAAAAAGTGCTGAGATTTCCCCAATTATAATGCTACAACTCTCTCACATTCAAAACTCATCCCATCCTGATTGTAGCTGTAACTTTTCTAGGCAATTCTCCCTCAATTTCATTGCAAAGGACAAGTTCAAATTTAAATTCCACTAATTTTGAAGGGCACTTGTGGGGCTCTTCAGCCTTGCAATGAACATCAATTTGGTCATTAGCAATCTGAAGTCAATTGTATTCGTTTCGGAGATCGAACTCTGATTTCCTTTTGACCCTTTCTGTGAAAAGATGCTTCTTTTTTCTTCAGACTAATGTCATGGCTCTTTGATCGAGAATGCATTTGGCATCAAAACTTTGTATTAAAATGAAAACAGGTTTTGGTAAAAGGGGATCCAAGCAGTCATTTTTAGGAAATTACGATGATATTCTGTGACCTAGTTGACTGTTGTGGACAGAGATTTTGAAGTTTTTGAAGTGCCTCTAGTTATCTGACCTAGTAAGCACCGTTAGTTTGGTCTTGCTTCAGTTGATCGGATACATAGTTTCTGATGATATTAATCGTGGGTTCTGCTTAGATTTGAAGTATTTTATTTGCATGTTTGTGGTTTGTAAAACGTTTTTTTTATCCACGTATAGGATCCACAACTTTTACCTACTTTTTTTCCGCACATTCCTTGGTACCCACTAATTATAATCAATTATAAGCTTTGACAAACATGTACTAAAAATCTGTTTTATGTCATTTTTGTAGGTTTCATTCCTTGATAGAGTTTGATGAGGGAAAGAGAAGCTGCAGGAAACGTCTTGATGGCCATAACAGGCGCCGGAGGAAGCCTCAGCCTGACACCCTTTCCAGAAGTTCTGGTTTGACGTTTCCTGGCCAGCAAGGTTAGAATTATGTTTTGATAACTTACTCTTTTCTTAACATTTGAAAAAAAGTTGCTCATTGTAAAAGTAGCTCTTACTTTAATGTTCAAAATAAGTAACTTGCTTCTTTCGTACTTACCGATAAAAAAAATATTTTTGTTTTGAAACTTATTAATTTATTTGAACTTTTTAAGCTTAGCTAAACATGATAGCATTTATTTGTTTAGGTGAACTGTCTTATTGCTGCAGGTACACGAGTTCTCTCGTTTAATAGCCCGGATATAATTTTGAATCCCATTGTGAGCTCGTCTTGGGCCAGGGTCGCGAAAACTGAGACTAATATGATTCTACACAACAATCAATCACACTTAAATTACATTGAGAGACAAAATACATTTCCTGAAAGTTCGGCTCATAGATTTAAAGGAGTAAATCAACTTCAATTTTTGCAAGGCACTCACCGAAGTGTCCAAGAAATTTCCATCTGTCAACCTCTTCTAGATCCGAATGCTGCATCAGGAAGTAATAATACCTGCAGCCAAACTATTTATTCTGATGGGTTAAATCAAGTCGTTGACTCTGATCGTGCTCTCTCTCTTCTGTCATCGGCCCCTGCTGTTTCTCGGGATTTTGGTTTGGACCATGTGGTGCAGCATGATCCAGTACTCCCAAATGCGCAGTCAGTTCACAGCCTTCAGTATATCGGTCTAGGCCAATACTCGTATCCTCGAGAAGTTGAAAGCAAACCAGTGGAGCTTGACATGGATTCCCCCCATGGTAGCAAAAACTCCACTGTTCATTTTCAGGGAATGTTTATGAATGAGCCCGATGGGTCGTCTACAAGTGGATCCCACCAAACGCGGACATTCACGTGGGAGTAAATTTAGCTTAATTCTGATGGCTTATTGTCAAATGTACTTTGTTTTTGTTCTGTCTTTGCTAACCACATGGTATTGAGTTCTTGTGGCAGAAAATGCCTTTTGAAGGAATTTCTCGTGTTCTCTTTCTGCTCTTTTTCTGTATTATGTGAGCCTACTTGTGTGTAGTATTGTGTACTCTTGCCTGTGGTCCAGGGTATATTTTTGTGTGCATGCTGGCCCGGTTCTTGTTCTTGCGGTCGTGGCTAGGGACGCATGTAGACATTAGTTGTGTTGTACTTGGCCCAACACAATCCCGTAATATGGTACGACCTAATTTACACCTCTAGTATGTAGGGGTGTGTAATCATTCACGGTTGCAAAGCAAAACAAAGCGGTTTATGTTAGAAAAAAACTACAAAAATGAAATTAAAAATACTGTTGGAATTATATAAATAAATAATGGAAAGAAACATTACAATAAATAGAGTAACAATAAAATTAGAGGAAATTGTTGTTGAGGTAGTAGCTGTACTAAAAGGAACAGGTATTTATTGTACACAATTTTCTTAGAATAAATTTACCTTTACTATGGTGCAAGAAGACTGATGGTGTATGTCTTTCAGAATACAACGTTTGAAAGTAGCTGACTAACATTTTGTCATTACTTCAAGAGAACTAAAAATGCTAACAATTCTATCATCAAGTTAGAACAAATAACTAAACTATATTAGTCACTAAGAACTAAACTTTTGAAATAAAGAGGAGAGAAATTAGAGGGAATAAATAACTATTTATTTATTTTTTTTTTTTTTTGTGTGAAGAACAAGGAGGAGAACACGTCCTTATATAGTACTAGGATAACGGGTATTTAAATTCTTAGTTAATTTTGTATTTAACACAAATAATGTTTCAATAGCCATAAATGAATTTGTATCTACAACTTGATTATGGAATTGAATCAATTCAAATCCAAATTAACTATAGAATTGACTAGATTTGAAATTTATGAAGTGTTGTTACAATTTCATTCAACTTGATTATATTGCTTTAATATATTATTTTTCAACAATCCTCCACATAAATGAAATTAACAACAATAACTTACATACATGATGATAGAAATCAACAGTCGAAACTTGCATAGGATGGTAGGTATTACTTTTTGAACCTTCATTTGTAAGTATTTACAATTAGGTTGTCCGTTTAAACCTAGATATTGATATCTACAATTAACTAGGTTGGGTTTCCTTTGTATAACTCATTCATTCAAGGGCTTAAGTCCCATTCATTTTGATAATTTTTCAATTAACTTTCTATTTAACATTTTGGTTAGCGAATTCACAATATTATCCTTTGACCTCACATAGTCAATAGAGATAACTTCAGTTGAGAATAATTGCCTTATGATATTATATCTATGATGTACATGTTTAAATTTACCATTATACATGTTATTCTGTGCCATTTCAATGGCTGATTGACTATTATAGTGTATGCAAATTGCCGGCACAACTTTAGGCCATCTCGGAATATCCTCTAAAAAGTTACGTAATCACTCAGCCCCTTCACCATATTTATCTAGAGCTATAAACTCAGATTCCATGGTAGATCTAGCTATAACTGTTTGTTTAGAGAATTTCTATGATATAATTGCACCTCCCAACGTGAACACAGATTCACTAGTAGACTTTGTGGTTTTTTATATTGGATATTCAATTAGCATCAATATATCCTTCAATGACTGCTGGATATCGGTATAGTGCAGTTCATAGATACAAGTATAACCTAAGTACTTTAGTAGTCTTACTATTCCTTTTCAGTGGTCAGCTCCTGGATTACTCGTGTATCTACTCAATTTATTAATTGTGTAGGCTATGTCTGATTTTGTACAACTTATCAAGTACATCAGACTTCCAATAATTTTAGAATATTCTACTTGAAAGATACTCTCGCCTTTATCTTTAGATATATGCTAACTTGTATCTATCGGTGTTCTAACTATGCCAGTTTTAACATCCATTTGATGTATTTCAAAATTTCGCAGAGCTGCAATCGTAAGAATCGTCTTAATGGATGGTTTTTTTTATTACTGGAGAATATGTATCAAAGTAATATATGTCTTCTCGTTATCTGTTGTAACATTTTATTACTAATTTTGTCTTATATTTCTCAATAGTTCCATTTGCTTTCATTTTTCTTTTAAAAATCTATTTGTAACCTAGTGGTTTACTTCCTAGAAGATGGTCCACTAGCTACCATGTATAATTTTACAAAATATAATCTATTTCACTTTTAATGGTCTATTTCCATTGGGATCATTCTGAAGAGTTCACAGCTTATTTAAAGTTTTGAGGCTCACTAAAAAACGTGGTGTGAATGTTAAAAATAAATAAAATTAAGAGTTAAAAGTTCATGATACAAGATTCATCTTAACCCTAACAATAAAATTATTTATCCTAGCATAATATCGGAATTAAATAAGTAAAAGTAAAAAGATATCTTCAAAGTTTGACGAACGTGATTAATTCCCGCCAACGACTTCCTCTTTTAAATCTCCAAACTGCTGCCAACTCTTTTCTTTTTTCCGAAAACCACCGCCCAATCTCTATATGTGTGTTTCTTTTGTTATTTCTCAATTTTCCGTCGCCAATATACCCATCAATTACAATCACAAGTTTGTGCCAATTAGGAGTCCAATTAGGAGTCACTCCCTTTGCAAGTCCAATTTCAAAGCCCAACTACTATTATATTTCTTTCCAAGGCCTCATTTCTTCCGAATAATGCAATTTAGTCCCTCGAGTCCATTTATTTGTGCAACCCATATCATCTTTAATTAAACTAAATTCCTTCAATTTCCAAAGTGTAGAATTTGATCCCCAAGCTTCCACCCAATGGTCAATTAAACGAGTCCATAACAGAAAACAAATGAAAATGAACCCAAATTAACTAGAAATTAATAATTTGACGACATAAAAGTTTAGTAATATAGTATGAATATTATCAGCCTCGCCACTCGAATTTGGAGAAAATGGGTCAAACATATTATACTCGTCGAATAGATGAGTGAGATATATTTGGAAGTCAAAACTATTTCCGAATGGATAAGAAATTAGTGAATAAAATAAGGTTGAAAATCATGAATTTTGAATTAAAAACGAAAATTCAATATATTAAATCGCTGCTCGAGCGACATAAATTAATTTTGAATTAGTGGATGGACAATAAATTGGACAATTAATTTTAAACAACAAATCTCAACTCACCGTGCTTTAGCCTGACTCCTTTAAAATGCAAGGCCTTTATTGTTGCAGCAATGTTAGTTGCCTCCGGACCACGAATAATTTCTGCGTGTCGGACCGATCATTTGAGCTAAATAGCCATTTGATCCGATTCTCGTGCTGGAATGGGCTTCTCTAATCCAGTCCAAAGATTACTTGGCCCATTTTCATCAACAGTTTTTCAGGATATAGGTGCCAATCAAGTGTAATTACTTCTCTTTTCCTTTTCTTTTTGGGAAAATTGTGCCACTGATCGGAACCCGACCTTCAAAATATAAGAAGTTGGTCCTTCAGTTTTCACTACAATCGCACAAGTAGTCAAAATGAAAACAAACTCACCAAATATGTGTTTAATCGCAAATGATATTCGTGTGACTAATTCTAAAAACTAGGTTTTGTTTCCCAACTTGGTTCAATGCTTGTAAATTTGAAGTGTTGATTGCTGTAATTTTGACAATAATCATACTAAGAACGAGAATTACATATTCTAAATTAATAGATTGGAATACATATCCCCAGAAGACATTTTTGTTTATGAATATTACTAATTAGATCTTCCTCTCATTGCTCCTAAAAAATAATTAGCCGTCAATGGGACAAGCCAAGAAACGATATTGAGAGGAGAGATGATGTAGCTTTTATATATGAAATTATAACGCCGTCGCATTACCAAAAAAAAAAATGCTTTTGAGCCCATAACCCAATAATGTTGTAAAATATTAATATGGGTCAAGGTGTATTTAACATGATGGGCCGACTAATCAAAGGCTTTTGTCAATTCTAAAATGATGTGGGTTATTCTCTCATTGGACTGGGTTTGATCAGGTCTACTAAATGGCTTTGTCCACATTTTAAAATGTAACAGTGCCAGGCCGGGATTGAATATTGGGCATGAGGTTTAGGGTGCCCTCACAATAGATGGGCCATTTCTCTTAATGGATTGTATTAGATCGGGTCGAAACCAAATGAAAAGGTTAAATTAATTACCTTATTTCTCCTAAAAAAAAAAAAAATGCCACTTTTTAAACATACTAATAACTCCACTATAATTTTAGTCTTTGTTTGGTGTAGATTTTAATCAAATTAAAATTTTAAGTCAAAATCAAAATTTCATCAAAATTTCTTGAGACTTCAACCACATTTCATCAATATTTATCAAAATTTACTAAAAATCTAATTTTTAATCTATACAAATAGGGACTTAATATATATTACTCTTCTATCCTTGACTCTTGTTATTTATCATTCTGTCCACTTTTAATAATAATAACCATTTGCTAGTCCCATTTGAACTCCATTTTCTTAACTTCATTTTTTCGTAAACTCATTTTTTATCACATATTTCGTGGAACCTTTTATCAAGTTTTGTCGAGATCTACTAAAAAACTAAATTTTAGCTAAATCAAAGAGGGACTTAATATCCCATATATGTATGTGGACCTAGGGGTGGAGCCACTTGTAGTCCATTGGCACATGCCTGCATTGAATTTTTGGCCCAAGCCCTTTTTTTATTTTTTTTTTAAAGTTGCAAGATTTGATGAAGATGAGATGCACCAATTTACGTTCTTCCAATGAAACCTAAAATATATCCTACATTTTAACCATATGTTTTCTTAAAAAATTATTTATTTAAACAGGAGCTAAATGTGTGTGTGTGTTTACACTTTATTAAGGTTATAAAAGTAATTTTATATAATATTGGATGAGATAGGGATCTTTAATCAAGTTTTATTGTTATCAATTTAGGATAATCGTAAACATGCCACATTTGATAAAATGATAAATATGAGATGCACGTGAAGGAGTATGCTTAGCACTAAATTCAAATGTGTTCTATTTCTAATTTAAGTTTTTAGAATGATTGATAATTATACATTAAAATGAGAGAAAAAAGAAGCTGATACACAGTGAGTAATATAATTCAGCTGCAACCAAAATGATAATAATCGAAACTTAAAATTATCTAAATTTCAAAACACAAAAGAAATTTTCATTTTTTTTTAAAAGGAAGGCTACAATAAACTCATTTAATATGAATATGTTTTCAAAAAATAGAGAAGTTTCACTTTTTCCTTTTCTTCGAAACCCCTCTATGGTTCTACCCTTTTTGTTTCCTTTGGAGTTTGGATAATAAATTCAAAGAATATTCAAACAAACCAAAATGTAGACATATCAAAGTATGAAAACTAGCAAAGAACGTGTAATTTTAAATTATGTCATTTTTAATGTTGTCTTAATTTTATTTTGCTCCTGTTTAACAAATATTATTAGGATAAAATGGAGTTTTGAATAGTAATTTTTTTGGATAATGTGTAGTTAAATGTAGGTAAAAGTTTTAAATTTACAAATATAATATTTGTTGTGTGAATGTGTGATTGAAATAAAAAAAAAGGAGTTTTGAATAGTGGTTATCAAACATGGGCTTTATAATTTACTATTATTAAATCCACGGTCGAAAACTATCTAGCCTTGACTAAATTTTGCGTGCACTTGACAATATTGCTGGCTCCGTCCCCGTGTGTACCATCTTAATATTTTTGCTCCCATTCTCGATCCAGAACTAAATATTAACCGGATTGTGACTGCTACAAAACGAGTAATTGAGCATGATTAGATTGTGAAGAGTAGCTCTTTGCTACTCGGTAGAGTACCAGCAAGACAACTATGTTATGTTCATTATTTTTGATAGTGTAATTTGTTACATTGCATGTGTATGAAAGACTGCTGAAATAAAAAAAACAATTGGCATTGAACGAGGAAGACATGATAGAAACATATTTAATTCTCTTGTAGTTCAAGAGACAAGGCTTAAGTTTTGTTCAATTTCTGGTTATTGTGCATATATATTGTTGGGTATACGACCAAAGT
>CAIGRP010106871.1:0-19049 GCA_903798385.1 Fraxinus cuspidata | reverse complement strand
GAGAGGTGATCAAATGTTGGAATTCTTTCTCTGAGAAGAGACCCTAGCCAGGTGAAGTGTAAGAGATGTACTTCTATCACTTTGTTAGGTGGAGACCTATTATCCATGTGGGTTGAGAGAAGCGATATAGGATTTATCCAAGGACTTATGATCTACAGAGGTCTACTAGTTAGACATGGATTGAGTGATTAGTCTTTTGAGCATGGTGGGCGATGGGGTGAGATATGTTCTCGAGGTGTGAGCAACACATAATGTGATATGATAAGTGTGGTAAGATATTTTCGAGGAGTCATTTATGCATTTGTTGCATATGTATTAACCATGTGCTTGATTAATTTGGTGTTAATCTATTTTCTGTGTGAACTTTAAAAGACATGTGTTATCTTATATGATATCTTTATCGCATGTTTATTTACTCTTGAATGATTATTGTGATTATCCGCTTCTACTTGTGTGTTCTCATTTTAGCCCTGATGAGTACATGGAGCAAGTATGATATGTGTTTCGGGTCCAGAATACGAGGTAAGGTTTGTAACACCAACTTTATTGGTTACCTTGATTATGCAAATATAAATTGTGTTTTGGTCACTTGCAGGTTGATCAAGGAGAATATTTGTTGAGTTTTTTAATATCCAATAAATCTCGGGCAACGATGTTAAACCGTTGTTGGATAAATTAATATCGACACCTAAGATTGATGACCCGACCTGAAAACTAGTTAGGGCCATTTGAAGTGACATAATTTTAGTTAGAGACGCTCATGGCCTGTCCCACTCCTTTGGAAGGCTTACGAGAATTGACCTACTACTCGATATACTTGGCCCATGTATTGGATTGGGCTTGGCCACTTTTATACCTAAAGTTACCTATATATTGTTGCCTTGGTCTTGATATTCACGTATGTTTTGCCATTTTAATTTTTTGAAGAAACGACTTCCATATTTCCTTGGCCTTTGTGGATGCAAAACACAACACCTTCCCTTTTTTGTGTTCTAAGTGGGTACAATCAATAGCAACCGGAGTGGGATTTTAAGATGGATTAGATTTGAAGTTGAGGGTTTACTTATATATCATTGGAAGTCAAGAGACTTCCTTTGCAAAAGCTCTACTAACTTGGTTATTTTAAACCTATTTTTTTTCATTTTACCATACCTACACACAGATACAGAACGAGAGAGAGAGAGAGAGAGAGAGGAGAAAAAGAAGAGAAAAATGGAGAAAGAAGAGGTAGCTCAAGTTTGATTTCTATTTTTCCTTCTCTTTATTTTCGTCAAGAAATACAAGTATAATTATGTTGAAATTCTAGGGTTTTAGTTTGTTGGTTTAATTTTCAGATTCTGGAAAAGTAATTACGATTTCTATCACAAGCTTCTCGATTGGTTACTTTTCCTTTGTATTAAGGTAAGAAGTAACATTTTTGGCAAACCCTAGAATTTTAATTGGGTTCTTGAGTATATATAGTTTAGAGAAATAATGGTGTTGATGAATATTCACTTGAAAGAATGATTTTATAGAACAAGATGTAAAATAAATGGGTTGTAGTGTTGGTTACTAGTTTTCACTAGATTGAAAGGGATAATTATTTCTATGATTGGGATGAAAGTAATTTTGATAAATTACATGCTAGTGAATGGATTAGTAGGAGGTTTTTAAATTGGTTATTCATATCGTATTTTAGGTGGTGACGAGGATATTAGAAACGTTTATTAGCCAGTCTAGCTTTAGCTCGCACTTTGTGAATGGAAACGTTTATTTTTTAAAAAATAAAGAAAATTATTTCTTATATGCATTGTTATGAGATACCAAGATTATTTATTCCATTATGAGAAATCGATAAGCATGATTTTCAGAATTTATGACACACACACACACAAGCTCTTTTGAAAGTCTAAGCTAATTTCAGTTAAATCAAATCATTACAATGGCAGAGTATATTAATATTAGATATTTTAGAGTAGGTACAGTTATTTTAAAAACCACTGAAAAGTACCCAAATTATTTTACCCGCCCTGCACTGATATGAATATGTTTCCACGGTGTATGACCAGATTATCATAGGTCTTAGGGACCGATTCTCATAAACACATAGGTTTTGGTCCGTGTACTAGGGTGATTAGCCTTTGGGACAGCTTTGTACGTATGACCAGATTATCATATTTGAATGGCTTTGCCTTGTACATCAAGATTACTCTGTACATGAGTAAGGCTATTCATTGGGTACTTATTGGTGTGACTCTTTAGTATATCATATTATATTTATTCAATTGTAGATTCATAGATTTTCAAATATCAAATAATAGTTCATTTAAGAATATATAATTTAGCTACAGAAATACGATTTTAATTTACAAAAATGACAGCTCTACACAGATTTTTATTGATACCAGATTGTCTATACTCGATATATGGTTGGTTATTCAGAATAAAGAGTATAAATTTTATGATTTTAGCATGTTTCAGTTTTAAAAGAAATTATCAGAATTTAGAATTTCTTAAAGTTGTACGAAAATAAATCAGATTTTTCAATAAATATGTATAAATGGAAAAAGTATATGTATTTGCGAATTATCCACTCACTGAGTTATAAGCTCATATATTTTGTTATGTTTTTCTATCAAGAAGACGTTGAATTTGAGATACCTGGAAAGCCTGCTGAAGTCGAGAGCCTGGTTACCCGTCATTTAGTTGCATGATCTTAACCATTGATCTTAACCATATCATAGCATGTAATGCATAGTTGGAGACTCATGTTTATTAAACACTTGGTCTAATATTTTGTTCGATGTGCACTTCGTCGATAGGTTGTTACAATTGATGTAATGCATGCATGTAGACATGATGTTTTGTAGTAGAAGTGCTCTGTCGAGTTTAGTTTCGTTTTGATTTAGTTTTGGTGGTATTGGTGGTTCCCAAAATATTTGGTATAAATGTCTATATGAGGGTTTTGTTGATTTTCAGGTTTGTTTTGTCTAATTCACGGGGTAAACTCTATCAAAATTTTTACAAAAAATATTGTAGTTATAGAATAGTCAACCGTCGTAGAACAGTCTATGTGGTCTTAGTGGTGGGTCTAGCATCTAGCTAGAATTCATCATCGACGCGTCACGTTTGGTCCACTAGGGTGACTCGAGACAGGGTCGTGTCAATTGGTATTAGAGCATAGTCCTAGAGTTTATAGGTAACACTGCATGTATCTGATGTTCATATATCATACATTATTGTAGGTGAGTCATGTGTGGTGGTGGCAGAACTCCCAGGCATCAAAATCCAATATCTCAAGCTCGTGATGCTCCTGAGGGAGGAGGGGCCAATGGGGTCGCAGTATCAGTTCACCAGTCTCAGGTGCAACTTAACCCTGTCACCGATAAAATCGTTGCACCTATTGCTTCCCTTCTACCAAACAGAGATAACTATATTAAGAGGGCTATGAAATTTAGGGCGAAATTTTTTATGGATTGGATTGAATTATATTTTCATATGTATATGATTTTTACGTTTTATTGCATTTATATGTTGATTAAAAAAATTTTGTTATTATTTAATTAAATATTAATAAACGATCTCCCTATTGCGGTCGTTGACGTTCTACGGTTAATGGCCGCCTTAACTAACCAATGAACTATATTTGTCCATTTTTGTACATGTTGCATTAATTTTCCAACAATTACCCTTCATAAGAAATACTATGCGATCATGATCCACAGACAAAAAAAAAAAAAACTTATGTTTACCTATATTCATAGGCGTAAGGAGTATGGGGAGAAGGGAAGAGAGGCGAGCTCTGTAAGCTCATTCTTGCACATTCCTAAAGAGTAGGGCATGATATTGAAAGGCAACAATTGATCCGCATGAAAAACTCTCGACTTTCGAATTTTTTTCCCACAGCTGGTTCCATTGCACTAATAAGTTAAGTCACTCCCCGTGTCAGCGATCGATCATGACAACTTTTTGTGTAGGGGATCCAATCGACATGGACATGTAGTATTCCCCTGTCCCAAAATCAGCCCCCGAGAACATTGCCATATCCCTAGAAACATTGTTTGTGGAGGTTTGTTTGGCATTGGGGCACTCCCGGGCTTGTCATCGGTTTCTATTTTTTTAATGACGAATTATATCATGATCGAGTGAATGTGTGACGTGCTCAAATCGAGTTATAGGCTGCATCCCATTGGCACGTCGAAAATTGTTTATGTGAATCATCTCTAGTTTTGTTCCAATTGGTTTTTCATCTCCCTTTGAAAACTCTGCCTAGAAAATGACCGCAAAAAACAAGAAAATGAAGAGAAAAGAACCGCTCTGCAGCCTATACGATGCCATTTTCGCAGTAGTGCTTAATTTAGAGGCGAAATGATGAAGCAAGATGTTATATATATATATATATATATATATATACACACTAGTTGGTCTCTCTCTCTCTCTCTCTCTCTCTCTCTTGGGGCAGTTTGGTGGCTCTAGCTTAATTCTAGGAAAGATGTAAAAGAATTTGCTCTTTTCTTATTTTTTGTTGCCAACAAATTTTATTGCTTACTTCCTAGAAATAAGCTAAGCTACCCCCGTTTGTGTTGCATTTCCTTACTGACCTTTCCATATTTCTCTATTGATTAATGGACATTTTATGCTTATCTTTGTTTTCTAGATTTCCATTACTTGGTTAATTTCTTGGCCAAGTATTTCTATTCCCCACCACTAATATTACTGGTTTAATTAGGAGATGAGCAAGAGAAATGTGTACCCTGACTTATTTTTAATCATGAAATCTTATATTCAACTATTTATCAAAGGTCTAATATAAAGTTGGTCAAAAGCCTTGCTTCGGGAGTGGCCTAATGCATGCATCTTCGTTCTTTTTGACATGCATCCTTGATTCTTTGTTCCCGTGATTTGTCCTTCAAGCCTCTTCTCTTGATTTCATTTCTTCCACATAATAATATTTTTGAGGAAAAATGTAATTTAAATATGGTATAAAATAAAGAAATAATTGCAGCAGCGATATCAAACATTTCATTAAGTAGCAAACTTTGCCTAAACATTTGTGCCACCAACGGTACCAAACCTTACAAAATATCACAGCTGAAGTCCAAATGGATGATTTATGTTAGTATGACCGTTGATTGACCAAATAAATGATTTTGACTGATTTTAATAGGTTAAAATTGTAATTTTACTTTTTTTATAATAAAATAACCAAAATCATATAATTAAAATTAAAAACCCCTCTCCCCATTCTTCTTCTCCACCCCCAATCTGCAAATCTGGGAAATCAACTGGAGAAAAATGTATGTGATTAATCGAGAAATCTGCTAGCGGAAGTGAAAATTCCGACAAATTACTAGCAAGAAATCTCTAAAAAAGGTGATAAGTGGTTTCTAGTTTCTTCTCTTTCACTAGTATCTTCAAAAGAGTAATGAAAGATCCTGACCAGTTCACACAATTGAATTGTGGAAGACTTCTGAATAGAGCAATTGCTTCATATAATAAACTTGCTCTTGCATAAGTTTTAATTGCACTGATAAATAATGAATCTCGATACTCGCAGGAGTCCACTTTCATTCTATAAATTACTTCTTTCATCTCAGCCACTCGTCCCGACCTTCCTAGGATGTCAATCATGGCAGCATATACAAGACCTTTATGGCGATAATCCGGGTATTTGTTTTTTGCTTCACCAAAGATCCCTAAAGCTTTTAGAGAGTTTTTCTGCTTTCGTAGTTGTGACAGATGAGTAGGTGTTAGACGCCTTGGCTATTTGATACTCATGGGTTCAACGTCTTCCAAAAAGAGAGAAAAATCGGATTAGAGAAAAGTAAGAAATTCTGGGTTTTGATTTCCAAAATTTGCAGATTTGGGGTGGGGGCGGAGGAAGAATGTGGAAATGGGTTTTTAATTTTAATTATATAATTTTAGTTATTTTATTATTTAAAAAATGTAAAATTACAATTTTAACCTTTTAAAATCAGTCAAAATTGAGGTCAAAGTCAATTATTTGGTCAACTAACGGTCAAATTAACAGAAGCTATACATTTGGACTTCAATTACGACATTTTGAAATGTTTGGTGCCGTAGGTGGCACATTTTGTAAGGTTTGGTACCGTTGGTGGCATAAATGAAAGATTTTGACAAAGTCTGCTGTTTAATGAAATGCTTGGTACCGCTACTGCAATTATTCCTAAAATAAATGGGGCTCAAATTGAGTCAAAGTTCTTTCTTTACCTAAGTTAAGATTTGAACAAATTCATAAATATGAAAAAAAGTATAAATAAAATGCAGATTGCAAATGATAATTATTTGAAGTATCGATGTGATAAGCTTGAACAAAATTTAAGCATGACAAGATTTATGATATTGATGAGCACAAGTTATTTCCGCGAATTGTTAGAAAATGTTTGCTAGAAGACACCAAAAAGGTGATTAAAGTTTTATACTATTTAAAATGATGAACTATTTTTCAAATGTGTGGATTGCTTATAAACATTACCGACTATATTCAATTACAATTATTTCTTATAACATTATTGGCTATATTGAGTTATGTTACAGTTGCACTTGCTAAGAGGAGATTCTCAAAAATGAAGTTGATAAAATCCTTCTTTTTGTCAACAATGTTACAAAAATGTTGAATGAATTTGTCATAATTAAAACAGGAATTTCTAAAACAAATTGATTGGAATAATATAATTGTTGATTTTTTATCAAAAATTTTAGAAGAGTAAATTAATAAAGACATTAAAAAAATTTAGATTATTATTTTTATAACTTTGAATATTTATTTAATAAAAATAATATTTTTACATATTTGTAGGGCCCCAAAATCTGAGGGTTAGCCCAGAAGGGAATGTAAATTAAAATGCCTAACAATATTGGCTAAATAAATCTAGGTGCAGGAGGAGCTACCAAAAGTCAGTCTTCTATTTGCAAGGTCAAATTCCCAGAAGTGATTTTGTTGCATGATGTTGCCAATAATAGATTGATCAGGCCAAGTCATTTGAACAAACCCAAGGCACTTTTCCCCATCAGCCACATCAATCACATAATTTTCTACTGGGGGTTCAAACTGTACTCCATCTGCAAAATGAATCACCAATCTTGGCACCAAAGATTCATTATATCCCTTCGAATCAAAGCAGAATTCGGTCAGTTCAGTGAGATTTAATCTTGCAAAATTCTTTAACGACGGCGTTAGGGCTGCCATTACAGCATCATAAGCAGGTTTTGTCAAGTAAGTTAGGGATGTACCGGAATCAAGCGTCATCCCTCCACCACTCTTCACATCCCACACTACATCTGGGATTTTGAGCATTTTGTTGCCAACAGAAATTCCCTTTATATTCACACCATAGCCTGAATTGTTTCCTAGGACAAGTTCTGTGTGTTGCGTTCCGTTGAGTGTTTTAATAGATTCTATGCTTTCGTGGGAACCGAAAATGAGATAACTTGACACGTTTTGGGTGCTCAAAAGATCGACTAGACAGTACGAAAACTTGCCTCCGAATTTATTAGCAGCTCTGAGTCCCAAGGAATAGTTGTTGTATCCAAGCCCTAGGAGACCATCAGCCCCCTCGTATTTTTCAAAATCGGAAGGGTTACTGCATCCAACTAGCATGTTGAGGATTTTTGCCTCTTCGCCATTTTCCTGGGCAAATGTTATCGTCTCATTAGCAAAGATTCCATGTGTAGGCTCTCCGCTCAAGTACCTAGTTTTAACAACCATAATCAAAGGAAGATCAAGATCTGTTTTCTGAGATGAAATTTGTAGGCCTTTTGAGTTTATACATGTGATTATCCAAGCAAATAAGTAGTGTAGAACTTGAGTACCATGGTAGGTTTCATAATATAGCATGTCTGGCTAAGCTTAATAGTAACTTTTACTTCTTAAAATGCTTTCATTGTTCAAATGATTATTCTTTATCAAATTGAGATCAAATCCCGATCCTGCATTCGGACTTGGGCATGTGAGTTAGCCTATTAGATGTTATAAATCCAAGACCATCTCCCATTTGGTCGAATTGAGAATTTTGTGCACATTTTCAACAAGAGTAGTGCTAAATGTACTAAGTAGGTCCTCTTATGAGGTGACAATAAATGATAAAGCAAATAAATTTCTCTCATATCCACACATTTAACTATCTTATCATTTCACCCACCTCGTAGCTCCCCACTTTGTACATATAGCATTAATTTTCCAATAATCACCCCTCAAAAGAAATACTATGTGACAATGTTCTAAAATGCACGTATATGCTTTGCATATGCCCTCATATTATCGATGCGTTTTCGAAAGGCCTCGTATATGGGGTATGCACGTAATAATGCGGTCAATCTATTTCGTTGACTACACATGCAAGTTTAAATGTCAAAATTTGCACGCATTTGTGTTAAAATTTGTGTCAAAAATTAGTGTAGCAAAATCCAACCCATTTTTATAACTTAAAAAAGGTAAATTGAGCCCAATAAATATCAAATTAGACTAAGTCACAAAGCCCATGAATTATATACAGCAAACTGTAGGGTTTTAACATTTAGAAAAATTAAAAATCAAAGCAAAAATTGCATAGAGTTGCAAACTATCTACATCGAACCCCGAGCCCGCTTTTTCTTGGATTTTTCCTCTAGTTTTACTAACAAGTGATGCTGGTAATGTCCAATCTTGAATTGTTGATGTTTATGATGAAGAAGAGATTAATAATGATATATTACCATTTACAAGAGGTAATAAAAAATTTCGAGTTGAAATAAGGGAGTCTGGTGAAGATGATTTTGTATTGGATAATACGAAAGATAACTTGGATGAAGAGGAGATTGACTTAAAATTGATAAAGAGTTAAACAAAATTTAGGGTTTTTAAAGATCTTGTTTGTGTTCAATCTAATTGTAGGAATTGATTACCAAGTAATTGTAGAATTTATGATTTTGAGTAATATATTTTTGTTGAAAATTAAAGAATAAGTATAAAGTTCCCGTAATTGTAGTATTTATAATTTTGAGTAATATATATTTTTAAAATTTGAAGAATATGTATAAAGTTCAAATAATACATTACTTTATTTATTTATTAGTTTGGAATATTTATAATTCTATTAAAAATTGAAAAAATACATAATTACGCATATATTTATAATGCTTGATGCTCGACCGAAACGCATTACGCATTTTAGAGGCTTACTATGTTATCACGATCCACGTGGATAAAAAAAAGTAAACACATATTTACCTGTATTCGTAGGCGCAAGGATTATGGAGAGAAGGGCACTGTTCAGGAAGAGAGGCGAGATCTATAAGCTCATTCTTGCACATTTCTGAAGAGCAGGGCACGGTATGGAAAGATGACGATTGATCCGCATGAAAAACTCTTAGCTTTCGAAATTTTTCCCCACAGCTAGTGCCATTGCACCAATAATTACATTTCACCCAAGTTAAGTCACTCCCTGTGTCAGCTATCAGGACAACTTTTTGTGGAGGGGATCCAACCGACAAGGACACGTAGTATTCCCCTACCCCAAAATCAAACCCCGAGTACATTTTCATAGCCCCAGAAACATTGTTTGTGCAGGTTTGTTTGGCATTGCGACACTCCTGGGCTTGTCGTCGATTTCTGTTTTTTTGATGCCGAGTTATATCACGATCAAGTAACTGTCTGAGGTGCTCAAATCGAGTTATAGGTGGCATCCCTTTGGCACGCCGAAAATTGTTTCTGTGAATCATCTCTAGTTTTGTTCCAATTGGTTTTTCATCCCCCTGTGAAAACTCCGCCAAGAAAATGACCGCGAGAAACAAGAAAATGAAGAGAAAAGAACCTCTTTGCAGCCTATACCTTGCCATTTTTCACAATAGTGCTTAATTTAGAGATGAAATGAGGAAGCAAAATGCGGGTGCCAAGAGTTGATATGTATTTAAACTAACTAAGGTGAATATTAAAATGACAAAATTGTAAGGTAAGATGAAATATATATAGAGAGAGAGAATATATTCATTGGTCTCTCTCTCTTGGGGCAGTTTGACTCTATCTTAATTCTAGGAGAGACGTAAAAAGAATTTGCTGGTTTCTTGTTTTTTCTTACCAACAAATTTTATTGCTTACTTCTAGAAACAAGCTAAGCCAGAGATTGAAAGCATTTCTATAGTCCCATTTTTTAGGATTTGGAATATCACATATTGATCAACCAAAGATAGATTCAACAACTAATTTGTTATGTATTTCCTTACTGACCTTTCCATATTCCTCGATTCTTTATATCATTGTCTCTGCTTTCTTGACCAAGAATTTCTGTTCCGCAACACTGTTTAATTTGGAGATGCGCAAGAGCAATGCCTCTGACTTATTTTCAATCATGTAATTTTATTTTCGACAATTTTTGAAAGGTCTAATATAAAGTTGCACAAAAGCCTCCAAATGCACGCCTCTTCGTTCTTTTTGACTTGCATCCTTGATTCTTCGTTCCCGTGATTTGTCCTTCAAGCCTCTTTTCTTGATTTCATTTCTTCCACATAATAATATTCTTATGGAAAAATGTAATTGAAATATAAAATAAATGGTAAAATTGAAAGTACATATTTATATGAGTTGCAAAAAACAAATACCAATGGAAGTTATGTAATGATGTCTAAATAAAAATTAAAATGTCCACTCAGATTCTTTATATGTAGCCTAACATGTAGAAGTGTTAACTTGAGCGAGCTGCTCGCTGGTTCGACTCAAGCTCACGCAATTCGTGGTGTCATAGGCCGATTATCTGAGTCTTGCAGCAGAATTATTATTCTTAAGCGTACAATAGTAGTCTCATTACGTTCTACTGTCTTCCGCTTTCTTCCATCACAAGTCTAAACAAGACGCGTTGCACATCTCAACCATGATGCATACTAATGTCAACATCCAGATTCTTGTTTGTGCATTTTTGTAGACTTATGACATGGCGTGGGAGATTTTTGCATGCCTCCGCCTCCACCACCACCAGCAGACTGAGTAGGGGAATCTTCAGTTTCCCGTGTTATTATTGTTATATTCTTGCACAGTGAGGTAATGCACAATTAAGTTTGGGAGTGGTTTGTATCATCAATTATGTTTTTTTTTACTTCTTTTGCATGTTTGTCGAGCGTTAAAAATCAGAAAAACATGTTCGTTTATGCTTTCTTATTGCTTTTGTGTGCTTATGTTGGTTAGATGGTCTTGCTAAAAATGATGTATATATTGAAATTATGCATTAGACTAGGAATGGTGAAATTTTATGTTGAGTTGATTGATGCTTATTTAGGTAAAACTTGATCTTAAGTTATGTACGAGATTTGTGTTTTGCATTATGAGCGAGGGCTATGGTTCATACGTTGAAATAAGTTGAACATAGTAGAATTTAGCTGCGAAAACCAAGGAAAGCCACTATTACATACATCCTTAAATCACTTTTATACTAGTTTGAAGATAATTGAACTAGTGTTTGGAAACATTGAGATGAATATGGATTCCAAGTGATACTATTATGTGAATTGTCTAAGATCAATAAGGTGAAGATTATGTAAAAATCTTGAGTTATGGTCGATTTTTAAACTAAGTTTTTAACAAGGAACATAACACTAATCAAAGTATGAAAAAGAGAAACATGTCATGCTGCGAAACTACCCTATAAAAAATTCCAATGAGGACAGGTAATGAAAATCTCGAAATGAAAATTCAGAAAGGTATCATGCTAATGTATGAAACAAAATACGCATAGCATAATTGAAAAACAAGTATATAAAATAGAAGATGCACTTATTGCAATAACAAATAAATCTTAACCCCTGTTTGGTACACATTATTACTCATTTTCAACCACACAATTTTCAATAAAATAATATTTTCTTTCACATCAATAACTTTTCCTTCTTTTTCAACCACACATTCTCCATCAATTTACTATTCCAGAATACATTCTTCTAAAATAATGTGACTCAAACACATCCTCAATAATATTGACTGTTAATTAAGTGGATTGTACGTACAACATTGATCAAACAGCACTGTTAGAAAACTAAAATCATTGAGCATTGTACTCTATTGTCCCATCATGTCTATTATTGTATTTTGTTTCTTTAAGAAACTGAATTTATATACTATTTGGTTTCTTGGCGGTTGATGCGATAATTACAATAATTAATTGTTGTTACTATGTACTGATGCAATGAAAAAGACATTGAAAAAAATATTAATAATATTGTTATGAAAAAATAAGAATAGACAATATAAAAATAATAATAACACACAAATTTACATGAAAACTCTAGAACCAAAAAAATATCAATGGAGAGAGGAGGGGAAATTCACTACACTAAAGATCAAGGGATGTTAGAATTCAAAATTTTTTTCATAATTTTGGTTTAATCACATATTTTGCGGCATGAGCTTATCTATTCAAGTAACCATATTGATGTGAGCACGAAGTCGAGTGCGTCAAAGTCAAGCCCGGGAAAGTATCCGTTGATTATCGAATGAGGTCCGATGATATGGTCGAGAGCAAAGCGGGTGAAAGAGGAGATGAGATTGCTGGCTCAAATTACGATGGACGAAACGTTGATCACGACAAGCAAATGAACAAGTTTCATGTTGGGCTCGAGAGGAGAAACCAGATGAATCAACATGATTCAAGCAACGAACGAAAAAGCTGAGGAGTGAAGCTATGCAACCTCATAGCAAACTTATGCATGCGGTCGCATGCATGGATACCGAAACTGTTTGGGGGCATTTTAACTGATATATGCGACAACAAAGATTTACTCTATGCGGCCGCATAGTTCATTCTAGGCACGAATTTTTTCAATTTTTCGCGTAATCTTCTATTTAAGTTAAAACTCTTTTATAAAATGTTTTTGATATCTTTGAGGTTTAAATTTCATTTTTAGCTAAGTTTTACGGGTTCCCTATAAATAAGTCTCATTCTTTTCATTGAAAAAACACAATATTATTATTGAAATTTATTGAGAGGCAAATTTGTTTTCGAATTCTTGTTCTTCGTTGAACAAATCACGAATTTATCAAAAAATTTCTTGTGGCGTTTATCAATCGGGTGAGATTCTCAAATGTTCAATCAAAATGGTCAACATACCATTTGCGTATTGTTGGTTATTTTGAATTTTTATTTTCGAATCAAATCCAAAACTTTGATTACTTTGGTTTTCTTGGGTTCGATTTCAATCTAATTGTGGATTTCGTAGCTCTTCACTACGTGGGTTCGCATCAGTTGGTATCAGAGCTTAGGCACCAAAATCAAGGTTATATCATTTTTCTTTTTCGTTTGAGTCTTTACTTCATTTTTCTTGCGTTCTTTGTGTTCTTCTATTCAAGTCTTTTGGTCCGTAATTTTTCCGTAAAAAATTCAAAAGTTGATTTTTTGCTCATTTTATGTCCAAATCAACTTCTATTTTCTTTGTCGGTGTCATAATTGAATTCCGAATAAAAGAAAATTTGAAAAAAAAATCGAAAATTCTGTGAAAGTCAAATTAAAAAAAATAAATATATTTGTTATTATTTATCTCGAAAATTATCGGCCAATTACGTTATCTATTGTGTAAAATTCAAGAACCACTTTCTTGTATTCAAATTCCATTGCAATCATCCAATTCAATTCATTTTCTTTCTCGAGTCTTCAAAAATTTTCAAAAAAAAAAAAATCTCACTCAAAATCTCAGTTTGAATTCCACGAGAATAATTCCTTGTTGAGTTCAAATTTGTCGTTTGATACACTTGGGCAAAAGTATTGAGTGAAAAAATGCAAAGTGGTGAAATTAATAGAGGGAAAAAGCCGAATTAAGTGATACTCGAGTTCACATTTGTTAGGTAAAAATAAATTTTAGATTTAGGGAAAAAGCCGAATTAAGTGATACTCGAGTTCACATTTGTTAGGTAGAAATAAATTTTAGATTTAGGATGTTGATAGGGTCAGATCAACACTAACCCGAAACAACAACCAAACCAACATGTCGGATGAGATGATAAGTAGGTTTGAACGATTATTTGAAGACGTGCAGGATAAATTGGATAGATAAGACAGGAAACTTGCCAACTTACGTTGGGGAGTTCCAAATATACAGAGACATGATAGGCGGGAGCCTAGGATGAAGGTGCATGAAGAATGTGATTATGGGAGTGATGTGGATGAGAAGACAATAATCGGGACGAAATGGTTAGGACTAGAAATAAAGAAGTTAAGCTTGAACGAAGGGGTTGAAACTTGGTTGGAGACGAGGTAAATGAGAATATGGGCAACATGAAAATGTCAATTCCAACATTCAAAGGAATGAGTGATCCGGAGAATTAATTGAAGTGGGAGAAAAATGTTGAATTGATCTTTGACTGCCACAACTATCCGGAGGAAAAGAAGGTGAAGATAGCGGTCCTTGAATTCACCGACTATGCAATCACTTGGTGGGATCAAGTGGTTACAACGAGGAGGAGAAATAAAGAACGACTGATCAATACATGGAAGACTTGAAAGCTATCACGAGGAAGAGTTTTGTACCTAATCACTACAATCGAGAGCTCCATCAAAAACTACAAAGCCTCTACCACGGATCGAAGAGTGTGGAGGACTATCACAAGAAGATGGAGTTATTGATGATTAGGACGGATGTGGAGGAGAATCGAGAGACTACCATGGCCAGATTTTTGAATGGGTTGAATCGGGACATAGCTAATGTAATGGAGCTGCAACACTATATGGAATTAGAAGACATGCTACACATGACTATGAAGGTGGAGAGGCAATTGAAGATGAAGGGGACAACAAAGTACTCATCAGGTGCTTCGGGTTCTAACTCATCCTTAAAATCGAAGTGGGACAACAACAAAAAAGATGAGGCTGTTTCTAGAGATAAAATTGAATTGTAGAAGGAAAAGGAAGAACATGTTAGAAAAAAAATGGAATCCCAGCCATCAAGGAGCCGAGACATCAAATGCTTTAGGTGTTTGGGGTCGGGGCACATTGTTTCTCAATGTCCAAACAAAAGAGCGATGATTTTGCGGGATAATGGAGAGGTGGTAGTGAAAGTGAGAGTGATTATGAAGGCATGTCAAAATTGGATGAGGCTAGTGATGGAAACAGAGTTGAATATATTTTGGCGAGCTATTGGCCACGATGCGAGCTCTTAACACTCAAGTCAAAATGGATGACTTGGAGCAGCAAAGAGAAAATATTTTCCATACACGGTGTCACATCAATAATAAGGTATGTAGCATGATCATTGACGGTGGGAGTTGTACAAATGTAGCTAGCACTAATCTGGTAGAAAAATTGAGATTAACTATACTTAAACACCCCAGGCTCCATAGGTTACAGTGGTTGAATGAATGTGGGGAAGTTAAGGTGAATAGAAGGGTGTTAATAAATTTTTCAATGGGTAGTTATCATGACGAATTATTGTGTAACGTAGTACCTATGCATGCGGGTCATATCTTATTGGAGAGACCATGACAATACGATAGGAACGTGATACATGATGAATATAAAAAGAGGTGCATCTTTGTCAAGGGTGGAACGTCTATTACACTTGCACCATTAACACCGGCACAAAGGTATGAAGACCAAATCAAACTGAAAAAATGAGGAAGAACGGAGAAAGAAAGAGTTAGAGGAAAATAGAGAAAACAGTACGCAAGAGAGAAAACAATGAGTTGACAAGTAAGGGAGAAAATAGTAAGGTGGCTAAAAGAGAGAAAACGAGAGAAGAGCCACGTGAGAAAAAGAAGAGGGGCCTTCCGAATATAGAGAAAAGTGAGAGCAAATTTCTTTGCGAAAGGGAGTGAGTTGAAAAGAGTGATAGTAGAGAAACAAAAAATGATTTTGTCGGTGTACAAAGAATCATTTCTCAATTTTGAAGAATCTAACCCGCCTCTCCCTAACTTGGCTATTTCTTTATTGCAGGAATTTGGAGATGTATTCTCGGAGGACGTGCCTAGTGGGTTGCTACCCATTCGAGACATTGAACACCAAATTGACTCCATACCCGGCACAATCATTCCAAACCGACCAGCTTACCGAAGTAATCTCAAGGAGAAAATGAACTTCAAAGGCTAGTGGAGGAGTTGATAAGCAAGAGGTGTGTGAGGAAGAGCATAAGTCTATGTGCAGTGTCAATCCTACTTGTGCCAAAGAATGATGGAACTTGGAGAATGTGCGTGGATTGTAGGGTCATCAATAACATAATGGTAAAGTATCATCATCATATTCCTAGGTTAGATGATATGTTGGACGAATTATTTGGTGCATATATATCTAGCAAAATTGATTTTAAGAGTAGTTACCATCAAATTTGAATGAGGGAATGTGATGAATAGAAAACCACATTTAAAACTAAATATGGCTTGTATGAATGGTTGTCATGCTGTTTGGACTCACTAATGCACCAAGCACTTTTATCCGTTTAATGAACCATGTTTTGTGTACATTTATAGGTAAGTTTGTTGTGTTTTACTTTGATGACATTTTAATCTACAGTAAGGACCTCAATGAACATATTGAACATTTGCGGTGTGTGCTAATAGTTTTAAGAAAAGAACAAATTTTTCTAACTTTAAAAAGTGCACATTTTGCATGGAAAATGTTGTGTTTCTTAGATATGTGTTTGGTGCTAAGAGAATTGAGATAGATGGAGAGAAAATTAAAGTTATTAAAGAATGACCAACACCAAAAAGTATAACCGATGTAAGAAGTTTTCATGGTTTGACTAGTTTTTATAGGCGATTTGTAAGGAATTTTAGCACACTTGCCATACTACCCAATGAAGTTGTTAAAAAGAGTGTATGTTTTAAATGAGGTGATGAACAAGAGGATGCATTCAACACTAGAAAGAATAGGTTGTGTGAAGCACCGATTTTAGCATTACCTAATTTTGACAAGACTTTCGAGATTGAGTGTGATGCATCAGGTATAGGCATTGGAGCAATTTTGATATAGGATAGGAGATCAATAGCTTATTTCAATGAAAAGCTAAGTTGAGCAGCGCTCAACTATCCTACATATGCCAACAAGCATTATTCACTTATTCGAGCTTTGGAGACATGGCAGCATTATTATGGGCGAAGGAGTTCGTGATTCACACTGATCGTGAATTATTGTAGCATTTGTGGGGTCAAGGTAAGCTGAACAAACGACATGCTAGATGGATGAAATTTATCGAGACATTTCTCTATGTCATCTGTTACAAACAAGGTAAGGAAAATCTGATGGTGGATGCGTTGTCCCGAATGTATGTGCTTTTTAATTTTTTTAAATGCGAAGTTTCTTGATTTTTTTAGTACATCAAGTACATGTATGTGAATGATCTAAATTTTTCCAGCATATAGTATCATCTAATAAGTGTGCGGTAGGAAAATTCTTTAAGCATGAGGGTTATTTGTTTCGGGAAAACAGGGATTAAATACTAAACAAATATTTTATACCGTTACAATTATCTTAACAATTACATTTCGCCCCTGTTATATAAAAATTAAAATCAGATTTTTAGTAGATTTTTGATAAAAATTGATAAAATGTATGGTTGAAAAAGTTGTGAATCTCATGAAATTTGTGATTAAAATTAGTTTTTGACTTTACTTGAAATTTTAATTCAATTTTAATCAAAATCAAATTGAAGCGCACAAATTTGACGAGCAAAACCAAGAAAAATAACCGTCTTATTATAGTGCGATATGCACACAAAATTAATCCTTTGAAAGATGTGACTCTAGTACCCGACAGTTTATGCAGTCTTCAAATAATCAACTGCTTCTGGAAGCTTCTAGTCCCAGTCAATTAATTAATAATCTTAAAAAGCTATATGATGGATTAGACTAGTTTCTAAGCATCATAAATTCAGTCCCCTCAAAATTAACGATAAATTTTAACTATAAAGTTCAATACTTTTCACACATCATATATATTATCAAATTTACCGATTTTTTTATTTTTTATATGAACCAAATGAAGGCCTCTATAATAGAATATCGAATGCTTAATCAATGGTCATAAAGTCCATGACACACCATGTGTGCTCTTTTTGAAATAGAGGTGTAATGAACCCACAATGAGAGAGAAACTATGGGAAACACGTTTGATCCAGTCCACAAATACCTAATTGGCCGCTTCTGTAAAGCCTATAACTCCGATTTTACGTGAAGAATAAACTAGCGGTAAATTATGATGGTTAAAAGAGCATGCTATATGGGCTGAAATTGAAATCAGATATTGTGAGTTTTGGAATTCATGTGGACAAAACAAGTGTCTGATTTACGTTTTCCACACTTGGAGGTTTGACTTTTTATTTTTATTTTTTCATTCCTCGGAGGATATTCGATGAATATTATTGAGAAAAAAAATATATTTTAAATAGTGATATGATAGGAAATGTGTGATTAAAAAGTAAGAAAAAGATATTGATGTGATCGAAAATATTTTTATTGAAAATTATATGATTGAAAATAAGTTTTGAAAGAATGTGTGTCAAACATGTGATTGGCAACTAATTCATAAATTATTTATGAATTCAATCAAAACAAAACACTAATTTTTACCACATTTATAACCAGTGGCGGACCCAACACCCGGTCGGGGGCACGGCCGCACGTGCTGGGCTCCGCCAGAACAGTTCTGGCCTCTAGGAAGAAGACGGAGACCGCACCGGTGCGCCTGGTTTTTTGGAGCTCTGGTTCGTCTTCTTCCTTCAGTTTTTTATTTTTCTGGATTTTGTTTAAATTTGGGCCATTGCACTTGCGGCCCATCCCATCCCATCCCATTCTTATTTTTATTTTTAATTGGGCCATCTTAAATTGGGTGGCCTTTTCTTTTTTATTTTTAATTTTGTAATTGGGTTGGGCCATTTGTTTGGCGGCTCAATCCTTAATTATATATAAGTCTGGCCCAAGTGCCAACCTATTTTCCCCCAATTCAATTAAACCAAAATTGGTCAATTCTTCCTGCCTGGCGATTCTGATTTTCGCATGTCCGTGACTCCGGCCGTCTTCTCTTGTCCATGGTCCGCCGTCGGTGAATCGCCACCACCACCTACCACTAGTCCTGACTTCATCACTTTGCAACGTGCCCGTGAGTTTT
>CAIGRP010106865.1:0-50885 GCA_903798385.1 Fraxinus cuspidata | reverse complement strand
ACCGGAAGCATTGTAAATGGTTGGATTGCACCATAAGTCAATCAATATAGTGAAAAAGGCATTGCTCGTGACGGAGAGCTTGGTAACGGGGGACGTAGATCGTGTTTGGGATCGAACCTCCATAACAACATCGTTTACATCTCCTCTCTCTTTCACTTATCGTTTTTATATTTGTGCTTATTATTTGAATTAATCTATTTAGTCTTTACTTACTTGAATTTAGATTAATTCTTCGGAAAGGTTTTAAAAACCAATTCACCCCCCCTCTTGGTTAGCTATTCTTGGGCTTTCAGAGACACCCCCAAATATGTGCACAGCCACGCGCCCTCACTGAAACTTGATAGATTCAACAGGCTGTTCCTCCTTATTAGGCTTATGTGCTTGGAGAAAAAAAATCATAGATTTGGATGAGCTCACCTGCTGTCACAAATTATTCTCATACGTCTTAAGCATGTGCAGTAAATTTCGAACTGATCTCTTGTCACCATTGGAAAAAATTAGTATGTCGTCCGCATATAAGAGATGAGAAACCATTACGCCACCACCCATTTTATTAGGTTTTATCTTGCCCAAATCATAAGCGAGTTTAATCATTCGAGATAAAACCTCCTCCGTTAAAATAAACAAATAAGGGGATAGAGGATCCCCTTGTCGTAGTCCACGGGATGCTTGAAAGAAACCTTTAGCCGACCCATTCAGAATAATTGAGAACCATGGGGAAGAAATACAATTAAAAATCAGGTTTATCCATTGTCGAGGGAATCCAAATCTGCTCAGCACCTCCAACAGGAAACCCCAATTCACTCTGTCATACGCCTTTGTCATATCAAATTTTAAGATAATGTTTCTACCCCTCACTTTTATATTTAAAGATGACGCCTTTTCTTGAGCAACAGCCACATTTTGGAAGATATTTCGCCCATGTATAAAAGCAGCTTGTTCCTTGGAGATAAGAGACCTAAGTAGCGGAGCCAAACGAATGACCAAAATTGTTTAGAGGATTTTGTATGGAACTGAACATAAACTGATGGGGCAAAATTATGCGAATTTCCAAGGTTATCCACTTTGGGAATCAAGACCAGGTTTGTCGCTCCAAGCAAAGTAGTTAGAGGTCGTCCCTTGAAGAATTCTTAAGCCATATCAAGCAAATCCATCTTCACCACATCCCATATAAATTTGAAATAACTAGCTGTATATCCATCCAGCCCGGGACAGCTGTCCATAGGTATCAACCAAAGTGCAGTTTGAACCTCATCCATGGTAGGTAGTCGACACAGCATTTCATTTTCTACTTCCCCAATACATGGTTGAATAAGATTTAGGACTTCATGATCTATCGTGGTAGGAGAGACCATAAGTAAATTTTGGAAAAAATGTACAGCCTCTGTATGGATAGTATCTACTGATGTAAGTATACGGCCGTCATCTAAAATCATATTTTGAACAGATTTCTTGGAGGCTTTGCCCCTTACACATGCGTGAAAAAATCTAGAGTTGGCATCGCCCTCTTGTAACCATTTTATTCTCGCCTTTTGGCACCATAAAACCTCTTCCCACTGTACCCACTCGTTATGGAGTTTGCTATATTTGATAAGCTCAACTTCGACGTCCTCCGAATATTCTTGTATGACTGAATTTTCTAGCATCATCATTTGATTTTCTAGTTTGTCCATTTCTTGTTCCACCCGACCAAATACCTCTACATTCCACCTTTTAAGCTCCTTTTTTAAAGCCTTAAGCTTGCACCGCACACGGACCATCGGACACCCAGTGACCTTCTTTTCCCAACATTGTTTAATGAGAAGTAGTAGCCCTTCATGCGAACACCACATGCGCTGAAATTTAAAAGGTCTTGGGACATACTCATGAACTCTATTATTCAGTTTGATCAGAATTGGACAATGGTTAGATGATGAGCGAGCCATATTGACCACTTTTGACGAACTAAATTGTTTCAAGAAAATGGGGTTCACCAGTACTCTATCTAGCTGAGCCCAAATCCTTCTCCTACATGCTCTTCCATTACACCAAGTTAAGCAACTACCTTCAAAAGGTAATCGACCAGACTACATTCCTGAATACATTGGTTAAATTCCTACTTTGGACATCTGTCAGAAAATAGCCCTCCCACGTTTTCATCATTCGCTCGAACAACATTAAAATGACCACCAATAAGCCATGGTTCCGTATCACCTGGCATATTCCGCATCTGCTCCCAAAGTTCTCAACGCTTATTCCAGAAACGATTAGCATACACAAATGTAACAGACCTTCTTTTTCCTTCCTTAAGAAAGATGCCTGAAATTGCCTGATCAGATGCCACTAACAAATCAAATTGCAATTCATTCCTCCAAAATAGCCAGACTTTCCCACCTTCCATGACATTAGAACAATAATTCTTCATTCGTAATTTACGCTTCCAATTATGGATACGGTCTACTCGTACAAACGGCTCCATAAGATCTAAAACCTCTGGTTTATATTTTTTTATTAATCTGCAAAAGACGACTTTTCGACGACACCACTCCTCTAATATTCCAAATTAGCACATTCATAGTTAATAAGGTTTTTGGGACCTAGTAATCTTTGGGATGATTACCTTCATTGATTTTGATTTGGATCTCCTGCGCTTCAAGCATGATTCGTTATTCTCACCATCAGTCTCATATTGTTTTGGAGCCAATTCCTCCTGTTCATCTCCATCTTCTCCTTCCGACAAAGCTTGCAAGGTAGCATTGTGTAGGGAACCATATATTCGCAGCTCCTCCAAATCATTATTAGATGTCAAAATATAGAGAGAAAATCTAAGATCCTTGCCACCCAGATTTGTCATTTGAGTCTAAAATGACAACCATTGATGAGACAAAACATTGATGAGATGAAGGTGTAGGAAGTTGTAGGTCACTATAAATTTACGAGATGGTGCATTTCACGAAGCAGAAGCAAAATGCATCATCGATTACTTCTCGAGGTGAAGAGATGGAGGAGGAAAAAATGAAGATGAAACTAGTGAATAATTGAAATGCTAAATTTTTTTTTTTATTTTTTTTAATAGATTCCTAAAAAATAACCTCCAAAACCAAAGAGCTACAAATTCACCCGTGTCTAGATTCTAAAAAGAGAAGTTCAAACATGTCCAACAGATCCAACATATGCCAAAAAGATTGAAAATCGAGTCCGCAGTCACACTTCAGACACATCGCCAATACAGGTTGAAAGCATTCAAAAAGAAAGAAATTAATGTGAGTGAAGAGGACGAAGCTAACTCAAGAGGAGAAAGAGACATGCAATGAAAACACGTAACTTTTGCATAATTAAAAATTACTAAGTTTTGAACGTAAACTAAGTTACTTAAAGAAATTGAGCATATTTGCATAATTGAAATTGAAACTGAATTAAGACATTGCTCGAATTATGGAACAAAATAACGTTCTTCTAATACCATGTCCTTACTTTCATAAATATTGTAGCTTATGTGCCAATTCTCAGACTGAAATGCCCTTTACTGAGATCTCTAATTCCTCAAAATCTATATTCAATTGCAAATACGATTAGTAACTTCAAATTTACGCTCTAATAATTTATAAAGCCAACCACTCGATTTTACATTGCAAGTAATCTTGGGAATTCTTCTTTCGACGCTCTCAAATTAAGGCACTTGTCTTTCGACTTACCTTCAATTTTAACATTCTTATGTGGTTGATGAGTTTTTGTGACGAGCTTTTTCCTCTTATTTTCCTCCTTGCCTTCGACTAGGAAAAGAGGGCTGTGATTTCACTGATTAGCAAAATGTAGTGCTCTAGTGGTGCATAGTTTGACGGGGACATGACATACAATTATAGCTTGTGAAAAGTATACATAGGGAGATTGGAGTGGAGCGTGGGGAAAGGAGGGGTAGCAAAATTTAGACTTGCTCCCAACCCAGGTGTCTCACCTTCCCCACTGCCCCTCATCCTCTCCTCTCCCCAGTCACTTTTCTTGCTTACTCTGCCCTCCCACTTTTTAACTTTTCTGAAGTAGCCGGAGGATGAGCAGAACACGAGATGGGGATGTGGAGAGAGGAGAGAGGGAGAAGAGGAGTAGGATGCTCAGAACATTGGAGCTGGGGGGGGGGGGGGGGNGGGGGGGGGGGGGGGGGGGGGGGGGGGTCAGGGGTGGTGGTGAAGATGGACATGAGCTTGATGGAATTGTTACAAAAAAAAGTAAAAATTGCTAGCCAGTGTTAATTGATGAAACCCTCTTACCATGTTATTGGAGGACTTGTATGAGTACATGCCGAGCCCACTGGGGCAGAGTCCAGTGGTGCAAATGAAGGAGTAAGCTAGTCTATGTTGAGCTGGCAGCCGCAGCGTGAGGGTTCGATTCATGCCTTTTACAAGATATGAGATTGGACTCTTTGTGGGCACTAGTATAACGGTGCTTGTACCCTATCCCGTTAAAGCACATCCCGCGATTTAACTCCTCCACAATGCTCTAGGGGTGGGACGGTGGTCATCAAGGTTGGGGTTTAACCTTTTATGTGTGATTACATACCAAATAGAAACTACATTAAATGAAGACAAATGCCATGTTCAACAGTAGGCTAAACTGATAAATAACATCAACTCAAATTGATTGCCATGGATACGAAAGTAATTTTTGAAACTACTAACAAAAATTGAATATTATAACATTTCTTGATTGTACTGTATTTTATTTTACAATTTGAAAAACGCTGAAAAGCAACTAGTTCTAATCACTCCTTGTCAATCCTTTACCACTAAAATCTCTACCAAGGAAGAGCAAGTTCCATACACAGCAAAAACTAAACCAAAAACTATGAGTGCCACATCCACAGCCATTACATGCCAACGCATAGCTTCTTCCTTGAACACCAACAGATGAAACAAAGCAGGCAACACAAATCCCAAAACCACACACACACTGCTCCCAACAAGAGACAAGAAATCAGCAAAGTTTGGAACCAGTAATGCCACTAAACTCACCACAAAAACCATAACCCATCTCAGCCACAAGCAGTACCTGCCTTCCCAGAATCTTCTTTCAATTACTTCATACACTGGATTCATCATCAGTGGAAATGTAATGAAAAGATTTATACAGAGACCTAACTGAACCAGGCTGCTCACTAGGCCCTGCCCAAGATTTGTAGTGATTATGTCTTTGGTTTCCTCACCAAATGCAAAGTAACCCAACGCTCCAAATACTCCAAACATTAAAGAAATAACAGCCATGGAAAGGCCCAACACTTTTCCAAATGATTTCTTGTCTTTGGTCTCTGCTTCCAATGGCAAAATCATTCCAATTCCTTCAAATGCGTACACAGCTACACCTAAGCCATAGAAGAACGTATTGAACCCACCAAATGCTTCCAATACAGGCCTGTTCTTAAGATATATCAGTACATCTTCAACCATTACAACCCCCATGGCTCCAATATCAACAACATCAGCAAAAATACTCAAAGGGGCCAGATGGGTCAGTGTTGGGATTGAATTCAACCCCAGTTGGAATGGAAAACAGCCCCAGATGTAGAAAACCTTGGGGGAAAAGCCCAAGATTCTAGGGTTGGGATTTGCAGAAGAAGAATGATTCAAAATAAAAGCCAAAGTGTTAGCTACGAAAATGGTATAACTAACGCAAAAACCAGCTTGGGACAGTAAAATCATGGCATCAACAGCAAATCGGCCGATGGGTCCGCATACTGCAAATCCCAGATCACCAAAAGAAGAAATCTTTGCAAGTTTGAGATGGGTTTCAAGCCGGCGGCGAGTGTAGACAAGAAGCATCATACAATGGTAAGTGAGAAACCCCACGGAGAAGATCATTATAATTCCCATGAGCCAACCTGTTTTCTTGAATGTATAGGGGAGGCCAAGGACCCCAGCTCCAACTATGGCTATGAAGACATTAGCAAAGGTCTTAGGGCGTGAAGATAAATGGTTTTCATTCTTGGACATCAGTGGAGTGTCTTCTCTGGGAACATTGAGGATATGGGAGGATGTACTTGCTTCATCTTTCTCGAAACCCATCTGTAAAAATCAACAATTTTTGATGAATTGAAATCCAGAAGATGCGATTTTTATCTGGTTAGATTTGCAATTTGTTGAAGATCGAGATTAATTTGAATGACTTTTTCTTATTTCTGTATTTGAATGAATTTGAGAAATTGGGAGAGGAAGATTATTGATACGGGGCTGCTATGGTTTGAAGGATTATCAACAATGGCAAGTTGAAGGAAGCATTCATGAAAGCCGAAGATAAAGGACTTCCGGAGCTTATTTTTCTTTTAATAATTTTAGATAATATATCACGTTTTACATCTAATTTTTAAGGCATAATTGCAGCAACAGTATTAAATCTTTCATTAAGTAGCAGATTCTGTCCAAACTTTTCATTGTGTCACCGCCAAACCTTTCAAAATGCCGTAGTTGAAGTCCAAATGGATGATTTTTTTTAGTTTGACCAAATAATTGATTTTGACAATAATTTTGACTGATTTTAAAAAGTTAAAATTGTGATTTTACATTTTTTTAATAAAATAACCAAAATAAAATAATTAAACCCCACTCTAAATCTACAAATATGGGAAATCAAAATCTTGAATTTCTTATTTTTATCTGAGCCGATTTTCTCTTTCTTTTTTGGGTGATGTTTCTCTAAGAAAGGAGATTATAGAACTAAGGGATTTAATGTCGGCAATGTTTGATTTGGGTGTTGTTTTGGGGGCTACGTTGAAGCTCTGTTCTTGGTCTTACAAAGCCCGAACTAGACCAGAGGAACCAATTGTAAAGGGAGCGGTGAAGCCAACGCTTGACAATAGAATGAGCAGAGAAGACTCTAATTTTTGACAATTGAGTAATTCTTCAGCTCGAAGTGAAAAATATGGTTCACAAATCTCAGCAAGCTTCGCTGCCTACCTTCTAGTTATGGTCTCGATACCCTTATCAAGTACCATGTGATTACGGTAGAAAACCACCAATCCGGTAGCCTAATTTTAGATAATGATGCGACTAATTTGGACGACGTGGAAGTAGTTTTGCCGGGGCTGTTTTACAGCCGTGATATTGCGGTTCATGGAATGGGAGGAATGTTGAATTGCTTGAGAACAGGTTTTGGATAGGGTCAAGATTCTCCACCTGCGGCTCCGTCGAAACCTCCGATTTATTCTCCAGTTTTCAACAGAATCGAGGTAGCGCCATAGGGGACGAATTTTACTGGTTTTCTTGAGCCACTAAATAACACGATCGAATCTCCGGTGCCTGAACCAACTGTTTTTGGTGGGTATTCACCAGCAAATTCGCCTGAATTTTCACTTCTGCCTGCATATTTCTCGATTAATCACAAAAAAATTTCTCTAGTTGTCAATAATACCGCGGAGCTATCCCTACCTATGAATTTTACAGAGCCGCCAACATCTGCATAGTTAGAGAACCCCCTCCCCCAATCAAACCTTTGATGTCAGAACCATCTGTTTTTGGTGCATATTCACTGGCACAATCGCCTCACTTTTCATCTGCGAAATTCTGCAATACTATCAGATTTTTTTCTCCGGTTCATTTCCCAAATTTGCTGATTTGGGGTGGGGGTGTGTGGGGCGGATGTAGAAGAAGAAAGTGGAAATGAGTTTTAGTTTTAATTATAAAAAATTGTAAAATGGTCTTTTTAACATTTTAAAATTAGTCAAAATCATTGTCGAAGTTGATTATTTGTCAATTAACGGTCACACTAATAGAAACAATTAATTTGAACTTCAGCTGCGATATTTTGAAATGTTTGGTATTGTGGTTAGTATAAATGAAAGGTTTGTGTAAAGTCTACTACTTAATAAAACGTTTGGTACCGCTCCTGCAATTATCCCAATTTTTTATTTAAAAATAATATTCATAGGTTTATTTATATCAATTTGAGATAATTTGTTGATAGGTCAAAGTCAAATAAAGCGTTCACTTTGTGCGCTGGAAACAAATATTTTATGTTAAATAAACATCAGTTTTATTCATTTTTTAATATCAATAAAATTACTCCATTGGTCCCTGATTTACAAACCTTTTACAACTTAATTTTCAATTCTATTTAAGTTACTGTTCGGTTCCCTTGAAAACAAAATTCTTTAATTTTTATACTTATTTTCAACCACATATTCACATAATAAAATATTTTACATGTAAATTTTAAAATTTTTTCCTATTTTTTAACCATACTCTTTAAAAATTACTATTCAAAAAATATTTTTTACTCAATAATGACCGTCAAACAGTGGCTAAACGTTGCACTTCCAACCTCATGGGTAAATACTTAATTTATTAAATAAATTTAATAGAAAAAAAAAAGAAACAGAACCCGTCACGCTAGAGATCACAACAAGGATCTTCATGATTGAGAAATTGCACTAATCACCTCCAAACTTACTACGAAAAATTGCATAGAGAGTTCTTAATCTTTCTGAAAAGTGAGTTCCCAACCTTCAAATCTTAAAAGCAAAACCTTCAACCTTTTAATTGTAACTATGGAGAATGTTTGTCTGAGTTAATGGTAAATTGTCATTTGAGAAGACGAGTTTGTGCTCTTTCTTATCTCTCAAATCTGACGTGAAGATTGAAGAAGGTGGTGAGTAGTGTGTTGCTCTTCAAAATCTACCTGAAAAAAATGGAAGTGGCATAGGGGTTTCTCCCTTTGTAGTTTTCTTTATTTAGATTTAAGTTTAATAAGTGATAACAATTTAATGAGGTAATTCTATTCACCGCCATTGTACTTCGACTCAATTTTCAATTGAGTTGCTATACTTCATTTTGGGTCGATTGATCATTATATTTTAATTTTGTGTCGACTGAATACTACATTTTAATTTTCTCTCAATTTATAAATTTTCGTCTCTTAAAAATGCGATGGAATTGAAGAAAGTATAGTTACAGTGATCCAATTGATACAAAATTAAAGTAGTGAATCCAATTAAAAATTGTATCTAAGTACAGTGACCGTGAACGAAATTAATCCTCTTTACCCTTAAGTACATGCCTATCTAAAGTCAATTCAGAATGCAAAATCCTGGATTGTGATTTATTGGTTGGGGGACTTATTCACACTTTTTTGCATAGATTAGTGACCCCAAGGCAAATATCACTAATTTCATAGGGTGCAAAATAAAAAAAGCTGTTCCAGCTAATTGAGCATTACTGCTCTAATGTGTAAAGAACAAAACCAAGAATCCTTAGTCAAAGATATGTACAACAGGTTATGTACAAGGAACGTGCACTCGGTCTTGACAATGACACATAAACCACCACATCAACAGTATTAGATATTTTGCAAGCCCCTTTTACGGTAAACAGATATTTGATGCAAGAATAATACTATTACATCCCACGGGTGATAAATAGCATTATTCTCGATGCAATAATTAACAATCGAAATCACGCACCCTCAAATGGGAAACATCACAGTATTCATGTTTCTCTAAATATCTCAAAACAACCATCACAACCATATAAAACATTCTCCCCACAAAAATAAATCAAGCAATAATTTACGTACACAAGTTAAAAAGTCCAAGGATTTGTGATTTTTTTATTAACGACGACCTCGTCAATGTGCACGCTGCAGCCAAAAGGGGCATGTCACTAGTAAAGCTTATACAAAAACCTGAGGACACGCAGGAATCTCATATTACAGTATAAAAATCCTAGTCTCTGATCATGGAAATATGTAGATTTTTCAATGTATTTTGCTTGATACTACTAGAAGTAATCCTTTCATAGCTTCCTCTCCGGGATTTTGTACCAGCAATGCAAGTTGGTAGTTTAAAACAAGTCGCTTCAAGAGCACACCAAAATCTAGATATGAAGCCTGTACAACTACAACCTGTAGTACCAGATATTTCTATGTGCCTTCACATAATCAGGCCACTGTAGCATAAGAAGATGATAAAATTTGTGCCAATACAGTACTTCACAATGCCAATATAGCTCAAGTCACAGAATCTGCGCCAAAGAACTACTGCTAAAAGAATTCTTCTACTCGTGAATTTTATCAACTAAAAGTCTACACCTAGCACAAACTAAGATAATTGTAACACGTGTAGACATTATTTCTGGCCACATAGATTAAAGAACATGATTGTTTTTATTTAAAATTCAGCCATATTGTACCAAAAGCAAGCTTTAATCCAGCTCCTCCTCAACCTTGATGTGGAAATTGTCAATCTATGAACTCTGTGTTTCATCATTAAAGAACAAAAGGAGCAAAAGATATGCATGCAAGTCTCCCTTGAGGAAGTAAAATTAGCAAGTGAAAAGTACTAATTCACCATAAAGAAATCCATAAGCTATTACAATCCAACAACAGATTTAAGACAGATTTTGGGTCAATCCACCACCATGGCATCAAAGAAGCTTCACAAAGTGAAACTTACAAATACTGTAAATTCACATATTTTTAACGGGGATAGAAGGTGGGTCTGTATAGCAATAAGAACTCTCAATAAGTAATATATAGATCACTCTGACTTCAAAATTATTCATGAGATGGAAAATGGCATCATGAAATCACACGAGTTCCCTGTTAATTCAGGAATGTGATACTCAAGTAACGGCATACATATGCAACATTACGATAAGAGGATGCATTACATTTTATTTATCATCTCCATTCTGATATGCAATTTCCAAGAGTAGTTGAAGTCCATCATTGAAATAACTCCATATTGCACAACATAAAATAGCATCAACGTCTTTCACAGGCAAATTACTTGGATAACAATAGCAGAAAAAAATTCAAGAATTTGGATTTAATAAAACATTTCTACACTCGATAATCAGGGAGCTCCTCTTTAATACTCTAGTTGATTTGTATTCCTAAAAACTTCCATCTCTACCACAAGGGTGAAAAACACACATGGGCACTGAATTTCTAGTTCATGTTGGGCACCCAACTTCAAACCGTTTTATACGTCAGTGTACTTTCTAAAGCGTTTTACCTCTCTCTTTGAATAAGACTTTTTTGTATCTACTCCTTTTTAATAGGAATAATTTGCAGTTGTCAATGCCATTATTACGTTTGCTTCAGATTAATATTACTGCTACCCTCTGTACTTCTTATACTCATCTAGACCAAAACTTCAGAAGAAGGAAACAATCTTGATCATTTTGATGCTACTGTGCCTTCTCAAGAATTGCTGAAAGAATCTCGGGAAGGCCGGAAGGGCCATTAGACATTGCCAGGAGGGGCTAACCTTGGATACAATATCTTCACAGAACACAATAAATCTTGGATACAATCTCCCCCTATCTGAAGGGCAAGATACACTAAAAATGGCACGACAGCAAGTCAAACAGACCTCTAAAAATCTGCCTCGACACCATGCATGCCTTGATGTGATTGAAGACTGAATCATTCATGTTGGATATAACGAAGTTTTGAAGGTAAATTTATATTTGAGACTTAGTTCATTGATAGGTGTCTCAACCTGTTCTTCAGTGAAGAAATTTTTAAGACTTCTTCTTTTCTGCAGAATAACATCTGCATGGTGGGTAGGTAATTGGTTTAAGTCAATTATCAACTATGTAAAAATAGATTGTTTTGGCTATTTCTATGATTAACAACTTCGTAAAATAGGGCGACCGTGAAAGTCACCGAATGGGTCATTGCAATAAGAACTTGAAACAGGTAATTTGTAGATGACTCTGACCTCAAAATTCTTCATGAGATGGAATATGGCATCAAGAATAAATCACATAATTTCCCTATCAATCCAGAAATGTGGTAGTAAAGTAGTTTAAAAGGCCGTGGATATACTAGATTTGATTGATATCATAACAGCGCTAAGGATGTGCAACATTTTAGCCTCCGTTTCGAAACAATTTACAAACAGTTTAATTATATATGAATAGAAATGAGTGATGGATTACTTGTGGATACATTGGAATGTATAATTGAAAATGAAGTTTGACCATATATAAATGATTTATTAATTTTGCCAAACGGAGACTTAATTTTCGTCTCCCTTCTGATATGCAGTTTCCCAAAGTTGCTGAAGCCCATCATTCAGATAATCCCAGATTGCACAACATAAACGTAGCATCAAAGTCTTAAATAGAGAAATTACTCGGATTGCAAGACCTCAACTATAAATCAAGAATTTGGATCTCGCAAAACATTACTGCACCTGCTATTTATAGCGCTCTTCTTTAGTTTGCCTTGCCATCCTAAAAAATTTAATCTCTTGGAAGCCATGAGATCAATAAGGATCTTCACCCATCCATCCCCAACATCCCCCAGGTTGCTTAGATGGATGGCCTTTATGAAACTAACAAAAATTAAAACATAGAAATTCATGTTTCAATACCTATATCAATGATATTTATCCAGAAAATTTGATTTGATCCATTCCAGTATCTTTTAAGCACATCAAGTTCTACTAGAACCGAAAGAAAAAACAATTATCGGAGACCATCATCGTGATATGTGCATCTAGCATGTTTAAGCTACAATAATGGAATGAGATGAAGTCAAACACACTGCTTTTATTACGAAGATAATCTCTATAATCCTCAGTGGTTTCTTTCTGAGTGAAACTCAAAATAAATAGAAATCTAGGATTTAAATGTAAATAGTTCCCTCGTGCTAGCTCCTTCAATTCAATATGTTATATTACTGTACCTATCATTATTTTCTTTGAAAGCATTTAAGCAAACATATTTCCCTGGAGTCATCTTAATTTAATGTTACTAAGAAGTTAATCAAAATTTGATGAAAAATTAAAAAAGAAATTGACATATATTCGAAAATGCTGCTCAAGAATTTATCCTTCTTGTGCTAAACATCTAACCTAATCATCACATCTGAATCCTCCAGGACAGAGCAGTATAAAAATAACACCAAAATCACACAATGGGAACCGCACATTCCCTTTATAACCCATTACTCACTTGCAATTACTAAATTCAAGTCAGTGTGAAACAGTGAATGAAACTAATCGAGCTCCTTCTGGACCTTAATCCCCATGGAATTAGCGGTCCCAATAATGGACTTACAAATGGACTCCAAGGACATGTACTGACAGAAAGGATCACTCTGCTTGATCTTTGCAATCTCGTACACGTGCTTGAGGGTGATAGTGGAGGCTGTCACGTGACCCGGACGGCTGCTTCCATTTTCGACGCCCGCCGCTTTCTTCAGGTACCAAGTGACGGAAGGAGACTTGACGATGAACTCGAAAGTGTTGTCCGTGAATGCCGTTATGGTAATCGCCATCGGCGTATCGGGCTTGTATTTCTGGGTCCTCGCATTGAAGTCCTTGCAGAAGGCCATCAGATTCAGCCGGTACTGACCCAAAGCTGGACCCACTGGAGGCGCCGGCTTCGCCCCTCCCGCCGGGACGGTTAGGCGGATCGTCGCAGCCACCGGCCGCCGGGTGAGGATCTCTTTCAGAGTGGACATGGATATGCGCAATGGCGGCAGCGTATAGGTTTCGGGCTGTTTACAAAATCTTCTATGATGATATTTAGGCACGCTAGAATTAAAATCAGATAAAAAAGTTTATAAAATGTATAATTAAGAGATTATGAATTCCATTTTTCAATGAATTTTGATAAAAATTAATGGAACGAGTTATTAGAAAACTATGCATCCCGTAAATTATGTGACTAAAATTAATGAATAATATTATTTATCATTGGAATGATGAAATATCGGTAATGTGACAATCTATTATCCATTAGAGTATGTTTGACTGTCAATATTTTTCATGAAAAATATATTTTTTCTACCTAATTTCCTACATTTGTACTGTTTCATTGAAATTTTTCCACAGAAAATATTTTATTACTTTTGGTCACGCGACCATATTTTGCTTGAAAATAAAGGAAAATATTTCAATTATGTCTATCCAACCCCACCTTCTCTCATCTACCCATCAATAAAAATGAGCATATATAATATTTTTTATATTAAAAACTAAATCAATCAAACACATTTAACTAATAATTTTCATATAAATAAGTTACAGGCAATTGAATTACTTAGGATTTATTTTTTCATACAAATTTCATACTTGCAATCGAAGGTACTATTACATTTCTTTCACATTTCTCTTACTCTCTCGTAAAAATTGAATTGTCAAATCTCATTATTTTACATAACATGTCACATCATCGATATTCCATCATCGTAATGATAGATAACATTATTCAAAATTAATTGTCGATTTTAAGTTGGATTAAAATCTTGATTTTAATTTTCACCAAATAGGGACTTTGGGCCCATTTTGGCATAAAATATGTTTTTCATTTTATTTTTTTTAGAAGAGTTTTCGAAAAAAGTTATCTTGGCAACTTTCTTAAAAATTCTTTTAATCAAACAACATACTTTCAAAAAATTATTCAAACATTTTTAAAAGTATTTTCTTAATTTCTAAAATTAATTTTTGACTTGAATTTTATCTAATGTGATATAATTTTGACAATCATAAATATAATAATATTGATAGCAAAGTTGGAACACGAAAAAGAACATAAAAATTTAGAAAATCAATACAATATAGCTTCCCTTGGTGTTGATTAAAATCAAAGTTTTAGTAAATTTTGATAAAAATTAATCCGTGAAATGTACAATTAAAATTAGCCATTGTTTGACAATCATTCTTTCAAAACTCTTTTTTTTTTTTCACACTCATTTCTAACAACACATTCTCAAAATAGAATATTATTCTCTAAACCCAAAATATTTTCTTACTTTTTAAACACATGTTCTTCAAAAATTTACTGAATCTCATTCAAACAAAGGCTTAGTGAACTTTAATTAGAGATTTTTAGCAAATTTTAATCTACACCAAATCGGGCATAGTAAGATGCACCAAACATAACCTTAAGGGAATAAAAATATTTATTAACATCATTATTGAAACGATACACTGACTACTAAAAATCCATCTAATCTCTAATACTGGAAATTATAACCAACTGCCCTGATGCTTCCAAAGATGAAGAAACACTCAAGGATAACATATGTCAACTCCTGTACTCTGCAATGGAGACAGCTGAAATTCAGAAAAATCCCCAAACAGCATTGCAAACTCAGCTATCTAATCGTGCAAGATAGTAGTATCATTTTTTAGATATTACTCAAGACACCCTTTAAAAGATCCAGCCCTTCAGCAGATATGCTCCTCCTCCTATGTGATTTCGGAATTTCAATCCGAGGTGGAGGATCAAGAGAAAAACAAGCCACGATAACTGTTAGGTTGTCACAGGTGTTGCGTTTGAGTGCCTCCCTCACAAGCTCTCGGGAGCACTTCTCGGGATCATTATGCAGCATCAGCTCCTTCCTTACAATAGTTACTGCACATTGGCTGCTCATCACGTCCCATAAACCGTCACAACCAATTATTATGAACTCGTCTTCCTCAGTTATAACCACCTCTTCCAGCTCCGGTTCAGGGCTTAATGGGCACTTTGAACCTTTAGAGCCCTTTATATGCCAGTCACCAAGAGCACGAGCAACTGAGAGTTGGCCATTTAGATAGCCATCACAAATGACACCCCCGAGCTTTTCTATCCTCAGTCTTTCGGAGGTACAATCAGGTTTGTGGTCTTTTGACAGTTCAATAGCTCTTCCTCTTTTCCCCAACACAGCCCGGGAATCACCAGCATTAGCAATTATCATAGTCCTGCAAATTCACATAGCAATGAACATGTCATTTTAGCACGTGTCAACACAGTTTGGTTTGGGCGGCAGCTTTTGAATATTTTCAAACCAAACCAAATTTGCAGTTTGATTTGGTTTCAAACCACGGCTTTAGCGACCTAAAAATAACACCTTTCAAACAAGTCAAATAATAAATATATTGGTTTGAAATTTCTCTATAATATTTAAATTAAAACCCTCTAAATATACACGATTGACGTTAAAATACTAATATAATTTTTTCAATACAAGCTTAAATCAATAAATTAATATAAGGTTCTACCGTAACATTTAAGCTTGCAATTTCATTCTTTAGGTAAAAAAATATTATCATAAATAAATTATTAATTCTCTAAAGAGTTAATAGAAGCCGACAAGCAAGTAAATTTATTGAATATCCTAAGTAAAATAAGTAATTTTTTGAAAAAAATTGGGTGAACAGTTCAGTTTCGTTTTAAGCGGTTTTAACTATCGAAACATAATAGAAACATTTCCAAACTGTTTGGTTCGGTTGAAACAGTTGAAACCTAAATCATGTGAACCCAAACCAACGGTTTCAAAACCACGGTCCTATGTTTAAGTGAAGAATACTCGATGTTATACATGAAGTAAAGAGAAGAAAATACTATAAATTCATGAATGAGAACAGCTTTGTCCAAATTGGACATGCTGGCATGAGCTTCTTTCATTTTTAAGTTTATCTTCAATTTGTTGGATTGAAAACTACGATTTACAAGATCCAAAGATGTAAGTATATAAATGAGCAGCTCGAGATTCGGAACAAGTTTAAAGTCCACCTAAAAGGAGATCTACTGATGTCATGACGTCAGAGGTGGCATACTGCAAGCAGATCTAATTTATATGATGTCAAGGAAGAAGATATTACATATTTGTGACTTAATCTTAAACTTCACAGTGGCTGAGGAAGATTGTTGGACACAATATCTTATGGTTTGGAGAGATGGATAAGCTGGAAATTTGTGTTCATGTTCAACCTTAACTATTCAGCAAATACTCACACTAGTATCTTAAACAAATTTCGGATCTCAACAACACCCAGGATACATTCTCATCTAACATAAGTTAGAGACCGACAAATATCAAATGCCTTCTGGTGGCTTCCTATTAGCAGGATTTCAAACTTGCATAATATATTACAAACATCCATCTTTACACTTGTTATCAGAAACAACTACTGATGCAGAAGGTATTTCGGTTTTGTTGAATGTGGAACAGAGGAATTGGAGGAGATTATCTTGTACATATCCTGTTGCAAACTAAATAAGGAGAGCATCAATAACAAAATCATTTATATGTGGATGTCATTTCTTTTTGCTCAGGTTTCAAAAATAATCCTTTTTTATCCATCAGAAATGATAATGCAGAAACAGCAACTGAATGTTAGATAATCATGTTTTAGAACATCAATCTATGAACGTGTCACTTGAACGCAGCAGCAGTTACATATTATAGGCTGATGTAACTTGAAAGCAGCTCAGTAGCTTACCGTTCTAAAATAAGAGCGGTCAGAGCAGTAGTACCAGAAGAACGATCAAGAGACTTAGCATCGGCCAGTGCATGATCAACTTTAATAAAAGCATTCCTGACTGCTCTTTTTACCCCACTTGGGAAAGGGGCATCCTCAGTAATGAATTTAAGGATGTTCTTTCTGGTGAAAGATGCAGCATCAACCCCACCATGACCGTCAAACACCTGTAAGCGAACAAGAAAGTCCATGAACTCGTAACAAGCCCATTACTGCATTATTAGGTACACGGTTGAGTCATTTCCTGTCTTATGTCCTTCAACTCACTGAAACAATTCTAAAAGACATGCATTATCTAAGATTTCTTCTTAAATTTGTTACCACACAGAAAAGAACAGGTTTTAAATCAATCCAGAATTATGTCAAACTTGTGAATTCAATCAACAAATATGCTAGTTGGAATATGGTTAAAAACATAAAATCAGGCATAAATATTGGTACTTGATCACATCGAATTTATGCTTAATATGATCAATAAATTTTTCCATTTTCCTTTAAAAGAATTACTTCTTCATTAGTTCGACTCCCAATCCAGATAAGAAAAATAACTCTAAACAGAAAGAAAGTTACGGACCCCATAAAATGCTCCAGGAGAAGGAAAACTGTCAACTGCGCCAAGATGCTCACAAAGATTATCGACACAAACGTACTCATCCTCCATATATTGCTTTGGTCCCTTCTCGGAACAGCTGCCTGAGCGGAAGGCAGGTAAAAATCCAGAATTCTCACCTGATGGAGACTTGAATCCAATGATTTTGATTAATCACATAAAAAAATAATTTACTTTTTAATAAACCGTAGTACAAATAAAATAACCAATATAATGATGAGGAATATGGACTTTCACATCCAAGTTGTAGATCAGTAGATGCAAAGTTCAAGATCCGTTGAACTTGGAAAAAATACTTTTTCAATATCTCACAAGATGGAAAACAACTTAACAAAAAATCCAACTTGTTTATTTATATGAACCAATTTCACCCTCAACTACTGCTACAACGAGGCCATTCAAATTATGAAACATGGCAATTCCTGTAAAGAAACTAACTAGTACTACTATTTAAGCAATCTGTAAAAACTTGTTTTTTAAACCAAAATATGTAGTATCCATATATTGATCAATCGATCAAATTATTTTCTTACAGTCAACTACAATTTTCTCTTCCTACTTACCTTATTGATAAGTAATGAATCTAAAATACTGTAAAATCGAAGAACTCCGACGTTGAGATCTCTCAGTACAATGCCTAAAAAGCACACATCCAGTTCTAACTCCGACCAATTACAATAGCAAATATGAAATTTAGTTACTACAAACTTGATCTAGTGTATCACATCCAGAAGATTCCACATCATTCAACAAAGTAAAAGATCTTATATCACAAAAAGAAACGTGAGGATTAGACATTAAGGATCTACTCACCAATTTTGATGTACCTGCCAACATTGCTTGGCTATTGCAATGGCGCATGACAGGAAGATTTCGAGGTGGCCGCCCTGGTTTCGCCTGGTTTGAGTTATCATATTCCTCATGATTTTCGTCTTCTATAAAGGATACATTTTTATTTTCTTTGAAAACCCCGTTTTCAAATTCACCACCGCAACCAGGGGACGTATCTGTACCTGGAGCCATAAATTTTTTTTCTCTACCATCCACCAATCCAATACATCAATACTATAATCTGCTTCGCCCCAAACATTTTATCTCTTTCTTCTTTGCCTTTTAGGCACAGCACATGGACAGCTGTACTATTGTTTCCTTGATTTGAACTCAACAATCGTTAAAAACTAAAAAAAAAAACCTATATTTTTTCAACTACATTAAGAATGTAGTGCTTCCATCTTCGGATTACAGAAAGAATTAAACGTATCGACATGGATATTTATTATTATTCGCCGAGTTCTTGAAAAACCGAAGTCTAGATTCGTGAAAAAAATAATGTGACTAGATGGAAGAGAAGTAAAAGTAAGAGAAAAACCAAAGCATAGTAGTAGGAAAGGGAGGGCCGTTTATGTGGGAGTGGCGATCCCAGGTTTGAGCTTTCATGGCCGCCATTGTAGGGAGAGTGAGTTACTTACACGTGCACCCACCTCCTTTTTGTGGAAAGCTCTCCGGCCAGAATCTTTTAATTCGATCGTAATTAGCTATTATTGTATGAAATTAGTGACTTAAAAGTTTAGAATATCTTAATTTGATCCCAATCCCATAAATTTGATGATTTTGTTAGTTAATTATCAATCCATTCTCATTAAATATAACATTGTTTGTTTTCTAATATATAAAAAAACTTATCTTGATATATGTAATTTGTTATATTTAAAAGTTCGTTTTACTGGATGTCTCGCGTCATTCATGATAAGACTAATAAAGAGTCGCCTAACATTATCTAACTTCACATTGCCTTCTCTCGATTAAGCACATAAAACTTGTTCAAATCTCAACAAATCAATAAGCATGTCCGATGCCTTGATTGGCCTCGCACGTTCTTGTCCGAGGTGGCAAGGTCATGGATCGTCTCTTAAATTGCAAATAATAGCTTGACGATGTATATAAGGCTACGGGTAGATCTAATTATTCTCGAGAATGAATTTATCCCTTAAAATAGATATGGTTTGAGTCCAAAGAGGTAATAAAAGCTATCAAGGTGACATGGTCTTTGATGATACCATTCAACTCCCAAGTCTAACCTAAAAAAACCTAGGTCTCCGACCATGAGCACTCATGCAGCCTTTTCCAAATCCTCATCTCGTTGCTTCCATGGCGTATGTGTTAGAATTTGGGTGTGACTCGAATTTCTTGTTTGAAGTACTGATGAATTCTAATTGAAGTGTTCGTCAAGGAGAATTCAATTTGGAATACTATTGAAATCTTATGTCAAGTTGAAATTCTATTTTAGAAACTCATTGGGAGTTGAAAATTGGTATTGGATTTGAAGAAGAGTTTGTGATGAAGAAAACAATTTGAAAAAAAAAAAAAAAAATTGGGCAGATTGCCCGACGTTGGGCACTGCGACGCCACCTGTTTTGTTCCATTTTTCCACGTTTTCTTCTCCTACTTCGTTTTGGACTAAATTTTTGGGCATCCTACTTCATCAACAACTCTATTAAGAGGGTTTGGACATCCCCTACATATTCTCTATAAATATTAGGCTCTTCTATACAATTTTATAAGCGTGAGAAAATAGATTACTAGAATTATATGATCAATTGTAATTTTCTCTCTTCTACATTATTTTTAAGTCAATAAATTCTCTTAATTTCTCTGGCACATTCTTGTCTTTATTATTTTTTTGCTTGATCAAATACTTTATTATTGTGCCATATAATTTCAATACCTCAATCCGATGGTTGATTTCACAACAAGTGGTATCAGAGCTATTCTGATATCTTGTATGTTTCACAACAAGTGGTATCAGAGTCTAGGTTTAGCAATTCTGCGAGAGCACAGAGTTTGATTCGTTCAAGGTTTTTTGTTCGTGATGGCTTCTATGAAGTATGACATTTCGCTTTTAGATCAGAGCACTAGAGTTTTGCTATAGCAGGTTAAGATGCGTGCAGTACTCGCACAGTTGGATTTGGATGATGCGTGCTCAGAATTGACAAGATTGCCCCCAACTTTGACCGCATAGGAGAAATTACGGAAGAATAAGAAGGCAGTTTCTCACATTCATCTTCATCTATTAAATACTATTCTTCAGGACGTTTTGAAGGAAGTTTCAGTAGCTGCTCTATAGTTGAAATTGGAGTGCATGACTAAAAGTCTGACAAACAAGTTGAACATCAAGTAACGTTTATACTCTCATTGAATGGCAGAAGGAGGATCATTGAAAGATCATCCGACTGTATTTAAAGAGATCGTCTCTGATTTGAAAACTTTGGAAGTAGAGTATGATGAAGAAGATTTGGCCTTGATCCTATTGTGTCTATTGTCCGCTTTGTTTTCTTCATTCAGAGACACGATCTTGTATAGTTGTGATACTCTCATCATAGAGGAGGTGTATGATGTTTTATATTCAAAAGAGAAGATGAAGTATTAGGTTTCTGAGGCTAGAGATGGAGAAGGACTGGTTGCTCATGGTGGTTATGGAAGGGGCAGATAGAAGTTTAAGTTCAGTAATCAGGTTTGTAACTACTGCAAGAAGAAGAAGCACATGAAGAACGATTGCTACAAATTTCAGAATAATGAAATGATGGCTGCAAGTAGATATTCAGATACTTCAGGCGAAGCAGACCTCGCAGAGAACGTTGTAAGTGATGGAGATCTCTTAGTTATTTCTGACATTGAGTCTAAACTGAAAGATGATTGGATTCTTGATTCAGCGTGTGTGTTTCATATGTGTCCTAATAAGGACTTGTTTACTACATATGAAACTATTTCCAAATGTGTCGTGGTTATGGGAAATAACGTACCTTATCGGGTTGCTGGAATTGGTACGGTCAGATTGAAGCTTTTGGACAGAACAGTAAGAACACTTGGCCACGTTTGATATGTTCCGGATTTGAATAAGAATCTCATCTCATTGTCTATCCTTGATTAAAAGGGTTATGAGTTCTTTAGTGGAGGTGAAGTTTTGAAGGTTTGTAAGGGTGTCTAGGTTTTATTGGATGGACAGAAAAGGTCTCAATTATACATCTTGCAGGGATGTACAGAATTTGGAACAGTCAATCAGCATAGGTTCAGTACCGTGGTGGACATTTAGTTTGGTACAATACCTTTAGGAGCTCCTAAAGTCGGATTCGAAGAATACTGCTCATTGGAGTTAATGAGATATAGATAATGCCGTTTTGCCACTATCACCTACGGTGTCATTGTATTCAATTGCTAGAGATGGACCCATTAGAAAAGGGTGTGTGGATGCTGATTTTGTTAAGCATGCTTTAAGTGGAGTAGAAGGTGTACAATCTAACAAAGGGCCTTCTTTAAAAGCATTTAAATTTGATTCTGCTTTGGGGTGTGTTGCAACCCAAATTGGTAAATTATAAAATCATTATGATTTTTTGGAAATCTGAGTTGATTCTACAAGAATAGTGTTTGGATTCATTGGAAGATGTGGAGTATTGTGTTTTGTTGAGAAAATAATTTTTGTTTATTATTGAAGAAGCCAGTTCATTCCTTGGTAGAATTCGTGTCAAGGTACAGATTGTTAGAATTTAGGTGTGACCCAAATTCCTTATTTGAGGTATTGAAGAATTCTAATTGAAGTGCACATCAAAGAGAATTCAGTTTGGAATGCTATTAGAATCCTATGTCAAGTTGAAGTTCTATTTTGGAAACCCATTGGGAGTTGAAAATTGGTATTGAATTTGAAAAAGAGTTTGGGATGGAGAAAACAATTTGAAATATAAAATAAAATTGGGCAGATGGCACCGCAACGCCACCTGGTCTATTCTGTTTTTTCGTATTTTCTCCTCCTACTTCGTTTTGGACTCGATTTTTTGGTATCCTACTTTATCAACAACTCTACTACTAGGGTTTGGACGTCCCCTATATGTTCCTTATAAATACTAGGCTCTTATATACAATTTTATAAGTATGAGAAAATAGATTACTAGAATTACGTGATCCATTTTAATTTTCTCTCTTCTCCATTATTCTTAAGTCAATAAAATCTCTTAATTTATCTTCCATATTCTTGTCTTTATTATTCTTTTGCTTATCAAATACTTTATTATTCTGCCATATAACTTCAACATCTCAATTCGGTGGTTGGTTTCACAACAAGTGATATCAGATGTATTCTGGCATCTTGTTTGTTTCACAACACTGTGCTTAGGCCCAAGTACCCAGAGCCAAGGATTCAACCACTTAGGTCTTCTTGCTATAGCCCAGTTCCCCATTTTCTATTGGGCCAAGTTCTCGACCCCAATATCTTGATTATGCAAGGGATCCTACAATGATTCCCTTATGGAGTCTCATTCCATCACCTCTTTCATGTTCTAATCACGATAGGAGTCCTTGCTTATCGGGAGTCTCATCCTATCTAGTTATTCTATTGCTATACAACATCCTAGTTCTTATGGGACTACATCTCATCAAGTTCTATATACTTGACACTTGCGTTACTCATGTATGCCTTATATTATTAGTTTATTTTTCTATACACATATTCTTTCCATTTGTTTATTAACTAAGCATCAAAGGGTTTTGCAGGTAGTTTGAAGGTTTTGTTCTTGCTCATCTTTCATGCATTTTCAGATCAATACCGAGTATCTCTTGTTACGAGTTTTAATAGCGCAAGTCCCAATACTTGAAGAAAGTGAATGCGACCCTAGTTTTTCCAAAAACACGAGGTGCTCATTTGATAGCAAAGCACAAAATGTCAAAGATACTTTAGCACCAAAAAAAGAATGGCAGATGCTATCATAATCGAATTGTGCAAGTACCAAACCACATCAATGCCCTACTCCCTCAGCGAGTTACACGAACAAGGAAAAAGGTTGAAGACAAAAACTTGACCTATTACAAATGCTATAGGACAGTGGAGTTTCCCCATTAGATACAAAAACAAGAGTAGATGGCAAGACGAAAAAGATCGCCAAATTAGGATGGATCTAAATATCAATGTTTTAAAACGAGTAAAGCGTGCTTAAAGGTGGAAGTCAAGTTTCAAATTTTACAAGCCCAGACTAGAGTGGGGAAGAAGATGGATTTTATTTTTTCTTTATTTTTTCATTTTTTTGATTTAATTATTTTAATTGTTTTAAGTTTGAAAATAAAAAGTTTCTATTTTGCCCCTTGTAATATTGGTTAGAATTTGGACAACTAACGGCGATTTGGATGGAATCCATCCATTTGGGTTTCGGTTGCACACATTTGAAAGTTTAGGATGACGAGTGCAATAAATGAAAGGTCGGAGATTTTTTTTTTAAAGATTTAGAAACGCAGTTACAATTATCCCTTTCTTTTTTATGGTCTACTTCTATTCCTTTGTTTATTTTGCTTTTGATCAAAGAAGTTAGTTGAATGATTTATTTATTTATTTTAGATAAACAATAGAAGACAAGTCCTGTTGCAAAAATGGACAATTCGTTGGGTGAATCAATGCAAATTTAAGAGTACAATGTTTTTTTCAACTCTTGTCTTCTTCCTTTTGCTAGACTTTTCAAATGGTGTGTCCTCGTCACCTGACATGACTTGCCGCACAAATACGAAATATGTAACTCTGAAGGACAGTGGAAATTATCTTCTAATCCTCCATCGCTGGAAAAAATGTGCACCATAAAAATGCTCATTTTCAGCACTAAACTTTATTTTTTAGTGGAACACTGGAACCGTTCATTTCACTTCATGCACTACTTCGATACAACATCAAAGTGCTTTTTGTTCGTTTATTTCACGCCTGCTAAACGTGGAAGTGGAACTCTTGCAAGTGGCTTCTGAGTCTTCCCTGCCGGTAATCTATAGATTTTTCATTTTGTTTTATCGCAGTTGTCTTTCGACTTTGATGGGGTAATCCGTATTCAATTGCATATGAATTAGAGAGTGAATCTGGGTTCATCATTCATACCCAGACCCAGCGATTCTTGAATCTAATTTCGCAACTTTGCCCGTTAAGTATAGGCACGTGTTTACAATTCGATTGGCATGCTTTATTTTCTTTTTGGCTTTCACAGTAGATGGGGACATGCAATCCATACACCAAAAGATTCTTTCAAGTCTCATATAATATGTATCTTAATGGCGATTCTCACAACGTGATAATAAATGAATACTTTTGGGTTAAACCATGTTTTTATTTGTTTCAATCACATGTTATAGGGTTTTTATCTACTTTGTTAGTTAAATATATGGATTTTATCTTGTCCTATTTTTCAAAAACTATCTTGTCTAGTGTTGCTATAATGCAGATTTTTCATAAATTCTTTACTAATTTTGCTGAGCTGACAAAGCTTATTGATTTGACAGCATATCCGAGAATTTCTTACTGCGATAATTTTAGAAGTTGTTTGTTCTCCGTCTAGTAGGTTGAAATCTGGGTTTGGATCGCTCAGTATACCATGAAGCTCTTTCTTCTTTTGGTCTTACTGGCTTTCTTCAATGGTTATGGTGTTTCAACAAGTTTTCCTACAAGGCCTGATGTTTTGAGAATTGGTTCAGTACTTTCTGTTGATTCAATTATCGGTAAAGTTGCAAAAGTTGCTATAGAAGCTGCGATAGAAGACGTGAATGCCAACTCAAATGTTCTTGGAGGAACCAAGCTCAACTTGTCATTGCATGATACTAATTTCAGTGGATTTTTAGGAATAATGGAGGGTATATTCTTTATAACATCTACTGCTACTCATTTCTGCAATTTAAATTTTTATCATTTCATTTTCTCTTATACGATTCTATTCTGTCGAAAAAAATAATTCTCTTATAATCTTATTTTGGCTTGAATCTTCTGCTCATCAAACTGCTTGATGATGACAGCTATCCGCTTCATGGGGACGAAAACTGTAGCCATCATTGGACCCCAATCCTCCGTTACCACCCATGTTGTGTCCTATTTTGCAAATAAGCTTCAAGTCCCGTTATTATCTTTTTCATCGACCGATCCGACCCTGTCTCCACTCCAGTTTCCATTTTTTGTGCGGACGTCTCTCAACGACCTTTTTCAGATGGCGGCAATTGCTGACATCATCAGTTACTATGGATGGAGAGAAGTAATCGCAATTTATGTTGATGATGATTATGGAAGGAATGGTATAGCTTCCTTATCTGATCAACTGTCTGCAAGGAGCTGTAAGATTTCTTATAAAGCACCTTTAAGATCTCGAGCGAACATAGAAGAAATAAGAAATGTTTTGGTTCAAGTGGCTTTAACAGAGTCCCGAATACTTGTTGTCCACACTTATCCAGAGTGGGGTGTAGACATAATGGCTACAGCACAATATTTGGGGATGATGAATGAGGGATACGTGTGGCTCGCTACAAATTGGCTCTCAACTCTCTTAGATACTAATGCTCCCCTGTCTTCGGAAGAAACTAAGAATATTCAAGGAGCTATCACATTACGTATATACACTGCAGAATCAAAATCAAAGAAAGACTTCATATCTAGGTGGAACGATATGAAAAGAAAAAAGGAAACTGGTGCCTCCATTGGTTTGAGCACGTATGGTCTGTATGCCTATGACACTGTTTGGGTGCTTGCTCATGCCATTGGTACATTCTTTGAGCAGGGGGGAAACATTTCTTTTTCTTCTGATCCAATGTTAAAGGAATTGCATGGAGGCAATCTGAATTTAAGTGCCATGAGCATCTTTGACGGAGGAAACCTGTTGCTTGAGAGCATTTTAAAGGTCAATATGACTGGTGTGACAGGACCATTCGGGTTTACTTCAGATAGGAACCTTGTTTTTCCGGCATTTGAAGTTATTAATGTCGTCGGTTCAGGATCTAGAATAGTTGGTTATTGGTCTAATAATTCCGGTTTATCAATGCGGCCTCCAGATTCACTCCATACCAAGCCACCAGATCGTTCTAGTTCTGATAATAAATTATATCCTATAATCTGGCCTGGAGAAACAACACTGAAACCTCGTGGGTGGGTGTTTCCACTCAATGGGAGGCATCTGACAATTGGGGTCCCAAATCGGGTTAGTTTTCTAGACTTTGTTGCTCAGGTACCAGGCACTGACACGTTCACAGGTTACTGCATTGATGTTTTCACTGCTGCCATAAATTTATTGCCATATGCTGTTCCATACAAAATGATCTCCTATGGGGATGGTCATAACAACCCAAGTGGCACTGAGCTTATCCGCTTGATGACCTCAGGGGTACGTGTAAATTCCCAAATATGCCTTTGAACTCCAGAATTTTATGGGCTTAACATAATTTCTTTAGTTTTTCTTCTTCCACTTAGGCTTTTGATGCTGCAGTAGGCGACATTGCAATAACCACTAATAGAACAAGGATGGCAGATTTTACTCAACCGTTTATTGAATCTGGGCTGGTTGTAGTTGCGCCTATTAAGAAGGTTCATTCCAGTACATGGGCTTTTCTTCAACCATTTTCTCGTCAGATGTGGTCTGTCATGGGAATTTTCTTTCTATTCATGGGTGTAGTTGTCTGGATATTGGAGCATAGGACAAATGATGATTTTCGTGGCCCTCCTAGAAAACAATTCATTACCATTCTATGGTGAGTTTCATTGTATATCATTTCATCTACAAAAGTAATTTTTAAACTATATTGCAGATAATGGGAAACATTTATACCCTCTCTACCAGTACACTGCTATGAAGTTTTTCTTCTCCAAATAGTTTCTGATTTCATTATCGAAGTTCTGGAAAGGCAAAGTGCTGCATTTGATTTTATGTCCTCCCCTTTATTTTTAATATTGTATTAGTGGACAGTCATGTTCCTCCAAGTCATTAATATATCTTCATTTTCTTATCTTTGGGATTTCACTTGCAGGTTTAGCTTTTCGACTCTCTTTTTTGCCCACAGTAAGTGATAGTGAAACTATATGAACTTGATATTGAATGATTTCGGCAGAAAAAGATCAATTTTTGACTTGGTGATGTATGCAGGAGAAAAAACTATCAGCACTCTTGGACGCTGTGTGGTTATACTGTGGTTATTTGTGGTCTTAATAATAAACTCCAGTTACACTGCTAGCCTAACATCAGTCCTTACGGTACAGCAACTCTCTTCGCCAATTAAAGGAATTGGACGTCTAATAAATAGCAAGGACCCTATAGGTTACCAGCAGGGTTCTTTTGCACGAGATTATCTGGTTGCAGATCTTGGCATTGATGAGTCTAGACTTGTTCCACTTAAGTTACCGGAAGATTATGTTAAAGCTTTAAAGGACGGTCCCCAAAATGGTGGTGTAGCGGCTCTGATAGATGAGCGTGCATATGCAGAAGTCTTTCTTTCAACGCACTGTGAATTTAGTATTGTTGGTAAAGAGTTCACAAAAAATGGATGGGGATTTGTAAGTATATCTTGTCTAAACCACTTATCATCCCCCGAACCCCTCTCATAATTGACTGCTTTGATTTGATATTTATTTGTGTTTTAATCAGGCATTTCAACGGGATTCCCAGCTGGCAGTCGACATGTCAACAGCAATTCTGGAACTGTCAGAGAATGGCGATCTCCAACGAATACATGACAAGTGGCTGTTAAGAAGTGCTTGCAGTTTACAAGGTGCAAAGCTCGAGGCAGACAGGCTGTCACTCACGAGCTTTGAAGGCCTCTTTTTCATATCTGGGTTGGCATGCCTCTTAGCACTGCTCATATATTTCATAAAATTGATATGCGAATTTAATCGACTAAACTCTGAGTCCGAGTCCACTGGTGGAAGCTCGCGATCACGGCGACTTCAGACATTCCTTTCATTTGTCGATGAAAAGGTAGAGGAGGTAAAAGCTCGCTCTATCCGGAGGCAACAGGAGTGGGCTTCCACTAGAAGTATTGAACAAAATGCATCTACAGCTAATTCTATGAAGCGCACAGAAATATCTTCAAATAGAAGCATCGGCTAGGTCCATCTTAATTCCCATTACAGACATGTAAAGTCTACCTTCCTCCCAGTAGGCTTCAAGAAATCATCACGTTCTTTAGTTTTGTTCTTGAGATTGCGATCGTATATTACTATTTTGTAGTATCTTGCAAATAAATAAACAAATAAAATAGAAGTGTTGGTAGCAAGGCCTGGCTTGTATAATTATTGAATGCTTGTACACGAATGCATAAGAAGGATCGTATTCTCTATTTTTTTTATATGAAAAGTGTGGATTCTTCTGGCTCTCTGATGAAGTCTGCATCTCAACCCCTTTTCTGCTAATTAATGGATTCACTGTAGGCTTTTAGCTACATAAAAAATAATTTTTGCTCCTGATTCTTTTTATTTCGACCCTCATCTTCTAGATGGAATGTATGTATATGTATCCATCGATCAATTAAGGCTGGAGTATTTATATTTTTGAACTGGTCTATACTCGATGAAATACAACGAAAATTAATAATGAGCCCAGTAGAGTAGGTTAAAGATAAATGTCGCCGTTGGCTCTTCATAGTTATCTTTGATGTTCTCTTCGAGCAAGCCAGTTTATATCCACTGTTTGGTAAATTGCATCCCTCGTCAAGATCTCCATAGAGGGATGGGTGGACTCAATCCGAATCCAACATAACTAAATTATTTTTGGGTTGCCTATGAAAATGCTCATCTTTCACTAGCTTCGTTAATGTGAATTCTGAGTTTTCTCTTCTGGTAATCATTCTTCTTGCCTTAAAAAATATTTACCTTTAGATGATCTATTTATGTTTAACCTTTCATTGTGTTGATCATGTTTTCATTTCGAGTTTGAGTCAGTAATCTATGCTCTGCTGCATGTGAAATAATGAATCTCAGTTCATACCACTGTTTCATATCGCCACAGTTCTCTCTCTTTTTGGCCTTATCAGGAAAGCAGACATGCATTTAGTTTCTTCTTGGCTTTAATTTTTAGTACATGATATTATGTTTTTTTCTACTTTATTAATTGAACACGTGGATGAATCATGAGCCTCAAGTCCTATTTCTCTAAAGTGTGTTTTGTCCCGTGTTGATATAATGCAGATTTTTTTGTGTAAGTTCTTCCCAGTTTTTGCTGTGCTTGTCTGATACTTGAAACAGTTCATTGATTTAACGCACATCCGTTAAATTCTTCCTACATTAATTTCAGAATTGTAAGTGGTTTGTTCCCCAACTAACAGGTTAAATTATTGGCTTGGAGTCCATGATTTACCATAAACCTTTTTTGGTTTTGGTCTTACCGGCTTTCTTTAATAATAATGTTATCTAACACTAACGTAGATGACTACACTTTATAATTTCAATTAAATAAATTACATTTTAATGAATTTCACTTTTAACGTCATTTAATTGTCATATAAATCGGTGCTTAGCACCAGTAGTCATGATTTGCATTACTCTTTCTTATGGAGTTTCTGAAAGTTTCTCTACAACGCCAGATGTTGTGAGCTTTGGTTCGGTACTTTCATCGATTCTATTATCGGTAAAGTCGCAAAATTTTCCATAGAAGCTGCAGAGATGACGTGAGTACCAACTTAGATGTTCTTGGAGGAACCAAGCTCAAATTGACGTTTTGAGATGGTAATTTCATTGGATTTTTAAGAATGAGGTTAAATTCTTTATGACATTCACTGCTACAATTGAATCTAGGAAGGCGCCAGATGGAAGGCCCATACTGATCGCATGACATACGCGAGTGCAGAGAGTAGCATCGCCTTGAACAGAGAAAATGAAACGATAGATGCAATCTTGGCAGAAGGGTAACGATGGAATCACCTCTTCACCTCAAGTCTATAATTGAAATGCGAAGTCGACATGTGCCCTGCTCAAGCAAATTCTCTGCTCCACTAAAGACCCAAGTCTTAAAAGTATAAATATTAGACGCAAACTTGGGGACTATTGTTACAGCTTCACGCGACGAAGCAAATATAGCGAACTAGAAAGCTCTAGGAATTACAAATAAAAAAGGCTTGCAAGCCTTGTGAAACTTACCATCCTAACAAAAAAAATTGTAGGTCCAAATATAACAGGCTAGCAAGGAAGCCAAACTTAAGAAATATTTAAGTCCTAATTTTTTATTTTTTTAGCCCCCGGGGCATAGTGCAAATGATATGAGTGAAGTAGTCTATGTTGAGTTGGCAGTCGCAGTGTGAGGGTTCGATTCCTGCCTCTTACAAGGTATGAAATTGAACTATTTGTGGGCACCAGTATGACAGCTCTTGTATCATGACCTGTTGAGGTACATCCTGCGATTTACCTACTCCACAATGCTATAGGGGCAGGACAGTGGGGGATCCCCTCAATGTTGGGTTTCAACCTCTTTTTTTTTTTTTTTACACATATGAGCGATGTCTAATCCAAAGACCTCGTCATAAACATCCCACGTCACTGGGGGCAACCTAAACAGTACAATTTAAACGAAGCAAAGCTAGCATCCTAGTTTGCTTATAATAGGGAAAAGACTCTCCGAGGAGGTCCAATCCCAATTGGTTTATTGATAAAAACCTCACAAATCGAGAAGGTAAAAGTGTATTATAACATGTGTCGCGTGAATATTACCATGTTCGGTGTAATGAATGTTACAACTATTTGTTAGACGAATGTAAAATATTATTAAAGTTCTTCAGAAAATAATTTTTTAACAAATTAATTTAAATGTGTTTAGCTTAACAATACGTGAAGCCCCTATTTGTTAAAGATTATAATCAAATTTAATAAATTTGATAAAAGTTCATAAAATATTTGATTGAAAAATTGTAAATTATCTGAACCGTGTTGTAAAAATTAATTGTGACTTTGACTTAGAATTTAATTAGATTTTTTAGTGGTACGAAGGACTAAATCAGTAAAGTAGCCTTGCATATGATCAATTAGAAAGCAATTTACAGTGTGTCTAGAGGAAGGAGGTGATACTTTTTTTCACCATTTTGTGCATAAAATTGAGAACATTTCAATTTTATGGCGCATAAATTATTCATTTTCTAAATTCCGCACGTAGAATATTCTAATTTAAGTACATTTAAAAAATTCCATTCCTCAAATAAATCATATAAAAACAAATATCGCGATTTGTTGACACCATTTTATAGACAACGAACGATAATAAAGAAGTTCAATTCTTTTAATTTAAAATAATAGTTAAGATAGATTCAATATTGATATTTAAAGTATTAAAATGATTAGTATAAAAATTCAAGAATGTTATGTCTTTTCTCTACTTTCATTTATTATCTTTAGGTCTATAAGTGAACAAGAATGAGTTATATTTTTTTAGAAGTAAGAGAATAATGGAAAAGGAAAATGGAATTAAGAGGTCAAAACTCAAGTGTGTAATTCATTATAACAATAACCATTTTATATAAAGTTTCAATGAGAATTGCAATTTGAATAAAATACATTCTCATTGAGTAAGTAAGAATTATTTAAATATCCTGATAATACTAATAGTCATCAATAATTACCAATTATCACATGGACGAATTCTTAGTAAAAATACTTAGTCAAATTCTCGCTTATGATGGCACTGAGGTTCCACTCAGTCAACCCACAAATTTGCACAATTAACACATGAAAAGTAAAAGTAGCAATGTAAAGGAACACACTGATTTACGAGTAAAACCCAACTCGTTTATTACTCCACAATAATACAAAAAAAGGTAGAAATACTGAAGGAATACAACACACACTGTGTCTCATCACTGTAGTCTTCTCAATTTATAGACCAAAATTCGTATGCAGTTAACACCCCTAACTGCAAAAGGGATAACCAACCCTATTGACTTAAAACTGCCAGAAACTGATTCCCACATCCATTCCCAGCAACCTCTCATACTTTCCACCTGTATGGATTACGAAAACTATCCAAAACGTGTTAAACATGTGCCCAATTTGGACACCCGAATTTGTGGACTAAAGCCCACTAACAACATGTTGGATCAGCTCATGCCTTGCCAATCTGCAACACTTTGACACCAGCTAAATTGAAGCCAATATTTTTCTTACTCCGAAACCCGAAGTGTGTACCATCAACACACAAATCCACAATATCCAGGCATGAGTGCAATGCGTGCTCATGCCATTGCGCGTTTCAACCTTTAAGGGGCTAACAAACCTTCCCCACCAGAAGAGTCCGACGTCCTTGTCGAAAGAAAATCAATATACTCTTTCACTTTGTCCTCGAACTGCCGCAAATCGACATCCTTTCATAGGTTACATCAACCTTGCTACTACATTTCCACAAGATAAGATAGTATGTTCTTCTATTCTTCTTACTCGCCCCCATAGTTCGATGACCCATAATCTTTGACACCTCCTTATCATATTGCTTTCTGAAATAGGAGGAGCCCTCTTGGCCTACAAATGATCTTCTCCCGCCAAACTTTCATTACAAGGCTTCAGATAGCTCAAGTGGAAAGTAGGATAAACCTTCAAACGATCAAGTAGCTTCGGTCGATATGCTACCTTTCCAATATGCTTGATTACTTCGAAGGGACCATCATATTTTTGAACCAGCCCACGATGTACGATCTTGCTACTAATCTTTTTTCCAAATCTGGGGAGTCAATTTCAACAAGAGTTTATCCCCAACCTGGAACTTCTTATCCCTCATGTTCTGATTAGCATACTCCTTCATTAGTTGGACAGCCTTCACAAAACTGTCATTTGGTTGCTCAATCATCTCCTGTTTATATTGAACAAATCGAAAAGCAGCTGGACATACACTGCGTCCCCCTTCTTTAACAATCTCGAAAGGCATCTTGGGCATATGTCACATAATTAACTCGACTGGACATGTCCCCATAGCAGAAGATTGATGTAGATTGTAGCAAAACTGAGTTGTATCAAGCAAGGCAACCCAATTTTTCTGACTGGCTGTAACATAGTGTCTGAGATATTCCTCCATTTATCCTTTCTGTCTAACCATCTGTCTACGGATAATTTGCCGTTGAAAACTTCAATTTAGACCCCATCATGTTGAACATTATGGTCCAGAATTTGCCTGTAAATCACTAATCCCGATCACTCACAATATCCTCGAGTATTCCAAAGTACTTCACAACATTCTTGAAAAATAATCCAGCAGCAACATCCGTTGTACACTCATGCGGAGCTGGAATAAAGATTGAATATTTTGAAAACCTGTCCACCACCACCATAATGAACTTGAATCCACCAACCTTCGGGAAACCTGAGATGAAATCCATAAAAATCGACTGCTGGGGCCATTTTGGAACTGGCAAAAGCTGGAGCAAACATGTCTCTTTCCTCCTTTCTGTTTTATCCTGCTGGCACATCAAGCAAGATTTCACATACGCCTCTACCTCGTTACCCATCTTTGGCCAATAATACGATTTTGAGAGCAAATCCAACATCACTTCGATGCCTGATAGCCTGCCCATAGTGGATCATGAGTTTCCTTCAACGGTATTTGCCTTAGTCCCCCCACCTGAAGGCACATACAATCGGCTACCTTTGGCATAGATCAAACCATCTTCAATCTAGTATCATCTTACCAAGTCATCCTTAATTTTCTGCAACTATAAGCAACATCCTTTTCAGCCCACTATTTGATTATGTTAAGAAAATCGGTTCGACTATCATTAAAGCCGATACATAAGCTTTCACAGATATTCGACTGAGTGCATCAGCAACTTGATTCTGCTTTCCTGGATTGTAAACCCACACAAAATCAAACTCAGCCAAAAAATCCTGTCATCTCGCTTATTTTGTTGACAACTTCTTTTGGGACCGGAAATATGTTGGCTACATTATCTGTTAGAACGGTAAATTTTATTCCTAACAAACAATGGCCCCAAGTCTCCAGACAATTAACAACCATCGTCATCTATTTCTCATGAGTTGAATATCGTTGTTCCGCCCTTTCAATTTTCGACTTTCATTAGCAATCAACTGACCTTCTTGTACTAATAAACCCCCAATAGCATGGTCAGATGCATAAATGTGTACCTCAAATGGCTTCTCAAAGTCGGGCAACTGCAACACCGGTTCAATTGAAATAGGCCGTTTTAAATTCTCAAAAGCCCGTTGGCACTCATCAGTCCATTCCTGTTTTGATCCCTTTTCACTAAGTCTGTCAAGGCATTCACTTTCTTGGAATATTTTTGAATGAAACGCCGATAGTAGTTTGCTAATCCAAGAAAAGAACTAAGAAAAGAACGTAATTCAGGCACTTTGGATGGACTTGGCCACTCCATGATAGCATTCACCCTCTTTCCATCCATTCTGATCTTTCTTGACCAACCCAATATCCCAAAAACATCACCTCCAAACGACAAAATTCACATTTCTCATTCTTAACATACAATTGTTGTTCTCTAAGCTGTGAGAACACCGTCCTTAAGTGGACAATATGATCACCCGGTGATCTATTATATATCACAAAATCATCCAAAAATACTACCACAAAATCATCCAAAAACTCGTACAGCACATCATTCATCAGATTTTTTCAAAACGTAGCAGGTGCATTCATAAGACCGAAGGGCATAACCAAAAATTCAAAAGAACCGTACCTAGTTACACATGCAGTCTTTGATTCATCCCCTTCAGCTATTCTTATGTGCCAATAGCCTGACTGCAAATTCAGCTTGGTGAAGAATGAAGCATTCTCCAATCGATCAAACAAATCAACAACATTAGGCACCGAATATTTGTTCTTCACCGTCACCTTATTCAGTGCACGATAATCCACACACATCCTCATGGAACCATCATGCTTTTTCTGAAATAAAAATAGGACACCGTTGGGAGTTTTCGAAGGTTGAATGAAACCCGCGTCAAGTAAATCATCAAGCTACCTTATCAACTTTGCCAACTCCGATGGAGCCATTCGATATGGGGCTTGTGCAGGAGCCTTTGCACCTGGATTACTATTTGTACGATACTTGTCTTGTTAAAAATTTAGTTTGACAAAAAATAAGTGGAATAAAATACCAAATGAAAAAAAAAAGAGTACAATTCATTATAAAAATTGGAATAACTAAATGTTGCATCATAAAAATCTTGTCAGAAAACCATGGGACAAAACCTTATCGTTATAATTCATAATATAAATCTCTACATAATGTGCAAAAGTGTTGTCTACAATTTTTTTCTTTTCAATTTCATTTCTTTTCTCATAATAACATAACTTATTGAAATATCTTAATTTTCAATATTTCAAGTATACAAACCTTTTATGGAATTTTACAATTTTTAATGTCCATGTACTAACCAATAGTACATTCCTCTTTAATGGACTATCTTTACTATTTGCTTCATTTTATTTTAGAGAAACTTTTTTCCTAGAATCCAATGATATCACGTTTCAGGCGTACCACATATTTATCAAATATAATGCTAATAAATCGTTCTTCTAAGACTTTAATTCGAGTTGGATCATTTAAAGTTGGTGTACGAAATATTTTTTATATCTTTGATAAGATTATACATTCATATAAATTATCTTCTTAACTTCTAGTTCGAATTATACGGTGTGAAGATCTCGATAATACAATGACACATTATGTTTATTATCTTCAATTTATTAATTCCTCTACATAATGTTAAGAAAAATGTCCAATCAAAACGATAGTCGACAAATCACGTTATAAAATATCACTAGTTTGGGCTTAAAATATTTTATAAGGATTCAAACTAAACATGTAATCTAAACGTTCTTTAATGCCGACATCATTGCACTGTGGTGGAGGGATTGTAAATATATTGAACTATTAAAAAATTAGGTTAGAAAATATTAGTCTATAACGATAAGCCAACTATAACGGAGACAACTTTGATGTTGGCATGATGCGTATAAGTATTGTTTCATATAGACTACCATTCATTTTACAGAAATGGAAAATACTTTGTTCTCAAAAGTAAGATTTAGAAATTAATTGGAGGTATTAACAAATAATAGTGTTAAATTATTTCTCGTCATTTCAACTAACATTATCACAAATTTGAGATTTTTAGTATCACAAGAATTAACAAGACCTTCTTAATTGTATAATTCAAAAATTATGTTCATGGTTTAAAATTTCAGTATGTATTCTTGCAAACTTCAAGTTACGAATATATAGGGGGTGTTTGATGCAAATTATTGAGGGATGAATTTATTTTAAACACTAATGTGATGGAAAATACGTGATTAAAAAATAAGGAAAAATTTTGAATATGATGGAAAATATTATTTTATTGAAAAATGTGTGGTTGAAAATGAGTTTTGAAAGAATAAATTTTGAAAGAAACAGGGTAACAATAATACTAAGCAATCATCTAGTAGATATATGCATTAGATATAAATGATTAACGTGGAGGGTGACCTTAAATAATTTTTTTTTTTTTTAGAATTACAACGAATTCTCTCCAATCTTAGCTAGTGAAAGTCTACTGGTTTATATACTATGCGACAAGCAGCACGAGAGAATTTATTATATTGAAATATCTTCTGGTTTTCAATATATATTCTTATTAATTATTCGTATCATATTGATCCAAAATAGTGTGATCGTTCATGTCAAATAATAATTTTTTTTCTATAATTGAACTTCTAGTTGAATATAATATTTCCTTCAATTATAATACCAATTACAAAACACGTTTAGAAACTAAGTAGGCTCCTTTTTTATTTCATATATAACAAATCACTGACAATAGTAAAGTTTGTGCCTCCATTTTATATGATAATAACTCATTTAGAGCCTTTAATCATATTTGCATAACACGATAATGTGTTAATTTTCGTCATTTTTCTTTCAAGGAGTCATGTTAAGTTCAAGAAAAATGCTTAGATATGACAGCTACCCATAATAAGCAGGAGAATAAATACTCTACTATCACACATGTCTATCACACGTGTCTATGAATGTGAATATATATTCATAATTGTGACGTCTTATAATTAACAAAAGACCAACAATTTTATAAATATATACAACATAAGAAGGCAACAATTAATAAATGATATTAATCAGATCAATGATGCCTTTGTAGTTATAAGATGGCCATTAGATAAAAAGTTATAATTTTGGACTCTAACTCATATTATGACTTGATTTAATCAGTAACTAATTTTTCAATTTAAGTACATCAAATTGTTAGGTATTTAGTGTTGGCAATTTGGCAATTCTGTGGACAAAATGACTAATTTGTAATGTATTGTAAAAGTCAAGGGCCTAGAGTTCAATTTATATAAATTAGGTTATGAGGTCTAGGGTTCGAGCACGAAAAGAGGAGAATCACGGCGCCGCATTTTTGCTATCCTATCGTCGGGGACACTGCTCAAGCAACAAAAACAAAATCTATATCACTTGCCTGTCTCCCAGCTCTCGCTTGAGCGAGAGGCTGTCGCTCGCTTGTCACCAAGGTTTAGCTCGAGCGACACGTTTATACTGAAAACCCTAATTTGCATTATTAAACAAATTTTTTCGGCTCATTCAATCCAATTACCCTCTCCTATAAATATTTAAGCCATTGGATGAAATTCTAATGTGGTTTTCATTATTTTCATTGCCACATCTTATTCTCTAAATATACAAGAATATATTCTTTCATTGTGATTTATCATTTCTTCTTGAGATCATATAACCACCTGTTTGGGAAAAAAATCAACCCCATTGATTCCGAAACACCACCTACTTCATATTAGTCATAGGAACGTACTTTCTCAATTGGACTTTAGAAGTTTCTGTTGGTTGAGAGAGGTTGGACTACAAGCACAAGAAGAACACAAGACCTTGGAGCAGGTTCTTGGAGTTCCACTGGGAAGAGAAAATTGAAGAAGATCTTGAAGCAGATCTTGGAGCAGACATTGGAGTTAGCAGGAAATAGATCAGGAAGTCTAGTGGAGTTGGCTAGATAGCATCTGACTGTAACTCACTCCATATTGTCTATAGTGGAGGTAATGGGCTTGGTCCGGAAGTTTTTACCCAATTGGGATTTCTTCGTCATCATTTTGGTGTTCGTTATTTATTGCTTTCTTTATTATTGCAGTATTCAAACTTAGGGAAATTGACTTATTTGATTAACCATCTAGAAACAATTAAAAGTGACATGTTGCTTTTGATTGATTAATTCCGCACATATGGTCAAAACTAAAAACGGATAATTATTAACCATTCAGTAATTTAGTAGCTGTTAATTTGGTAATCCGTAACTTTCAAGTGGTATTCAGAGCGACACCCGATTTTTCAAATATGTTGAGCACAAACTCGATCATTGACCTAATATTATCTAGATGAATAGTTCACTATTTGTTCCGCCTTATTTTGATGGCAGTAATTATGCCTACTAGAATGTTAGGAAGAGAGCCTCTTTGAAATCTATGGATGAGCGTATATGGCTGAGTGTTGTGAATGGTTGGGCTGCACCTAGTTCTACGGTTAATAATGAAGTAATCCCCACTCTCATTGCTAATTGGACTAGGTTGAACTTAGATGAATGTAACTTGAACAGTTAAGCTTTACATGCCTTATTTATAGCGGTATCCCCGAAAGAGTTTAGGAGAGTGTGTGAGATTGTCAAATAGGCTTGTGATATTCTACAGACCGGACATGGAGGAACTCAAGCTGTTAAGAACTCGGAATTGCAAATGCTGACCACTAGGTTTGAAAAGATTATGATGAAAGAGAATGAAACTTTTGATGAGTTTTATGCGAGTTTAAACAACATAGTGAATTATAGTTTCAACCTAGGTGAGAGAATCCCGGAGCCTAAAATTGTAAGAAAAATTCTTAGATCCTTACTTGAAAGGTTTATTCCTAAAGTCATGGCTATAGAGGAGAGAAATGACTTAGATTTAATTAAGATTGAAGAGTTGGTTGGATATCTCCAGACTTATGAGCCAACATTTGATAAACTCACAAACGATAAGTCTTTGACCTTAAACACTGTGAGGAATAGTCATAGGGAGTCCTCAGATTCAGATTCTCATTCTCCTAATAAAAAGGAGTTAGCGTACTTTATTAAAAAATTTCGAAAAATGTTTATGAATAAAAGTAAACCTCAAGAGAAACACAAAAGTGGTCATAGTGAATTTAGGAAGAGTTCTAAATTTGTGAGATGCCATAATTGTCGAGGTTTTGGTCATGTTAGGAGTGAGTACCCTAGCAGTAGGGGAAATTTGGATTAGGCTATGAATGTCACTCTCATTGATGACGAGTCTAGCTTGGACAATCAGAATAAGAAATCCATTCTTGAGGAAAGTAGGAACTATATTGTCTTTACTGCTCGAATTAGGAATGAATCTAATAAGGGGTGCGAGAAGGCTGAGAATGTGAGTAGTGGTGATAATTCTGATAGCGATGAAGATTCTGAAAGTGATGAAGCTATCCATGAGGCTTATGATAGAATCTATGATGAGATCATTACAATTCTAACAAAAAATAAAGCCTTAAGTACAAAAATTAGGAACTTGAGTCGGAAAATAAGAAACTCGTAGCGTACATTCAGGAATCTACCTCAATCCTGAGTGAGTTGAAATCCCTGAATGAATCTTTAGATATTCAGGTTAGGAATCTCACTAGTAAGTTTGAGAAGATCTCTAGGAGCTAATGAGCTGACCATTGAAAAGGAAACCCTAGAAATCTAGGTTAAAAATCTTCTGAGCGACCTAGAGCATTCCAAGTCTTAACTTCTTACATTTTCTAGTGGTTCTATAAAGTTAGATAGCATTCTGGGAATGTGCAAGCCGCGACAATATGGGAGATCTAGGATATAATAAAAATGATCATAATGTTGCTAGTACGTCCAAAACTACATTTGTCCTTGGTACTGACCAACTTAAATATATGCCTAACCCTGAACCTAAAAATAAGGGATATGAAAGATAGAGGCATACAAGACAGCGTAGGACCCACCATCCTAGGAATAGATATCAACGATCTCATGACTTTGGTCCTAGTTTTATCCCTACATGTTTTTATTGTGGTGAGTTAGGACACATAAGGTCTATGTGTCGTCATTTCCTGAGCAGAAATAGAACCCAGTACTTCAATAGAAATAAGAATCAGAAGTCTGTTGGTCAGATTGACTTTCTTACTAATCAGGCTAGTCAATTGACCAAGTTAATGAAAGATGACAGAAATATTCTTGTCACTAAGCATGTTTGGGTAAAAAAAAAAGTGATCTGAAAATTTTTGGAAATAGATCACGATGCTCTTAAAGGTAAGAGCATTTGCATACCTAACTGATCAGGTGTTTTTTATGCATGCTCAAACTTTATCCCCGCGTGTTATTGATTTATGCATGCATCACATTTGTTTATTTATTTTTTAGGTAGAAATCACATGCATTTTTTTAATATTATCTTTTTATGTATTTGATTTTTTTTTGTTTGGTGCATTCATATTTTAAATACAAACAACGAACAAATGAATAATTAAAAAATATATATGCGGGAAAGTGTTTTTACAGCATAATATATAATATAGTTGAATGTGTTTGTTGTGATCAAGCATAGGTGTTCGATGAGCTGTAACATAGTTTTCATTGCTTGTTTATGTTATTGTGGAGTACTTAGTATATATGTTCATGTACCATCTGCATTGCACACACTATGATATTATTAGTGAGACTCTATCGCGTGTGTATGATTTGGGATGTCAATCACATGGTAGTAAGATGACTTTGAATATGAATTGATATTATTTATTAGATATAAGCTCAAGTTTATCCCGGTAATAAAAAACTTAATATCCCATGTTCTTCTTCGGAACCTATTTGACTCGAGCAATTAAGCATGCAGGGTTTCTCATAACTTGGCGCCTATGATCAACTCACTTAGGTAAACTGGTCTAAAGCTCGCTACATGGGTCATTTTAGTCGTTTAATGGAGAAGAGCCTGCACTTAAAATGCGAAAAATAATAATGAGGTTAAAATATTGAAAGATGTAAAAAAAAATATGCTCAAAGTCAGGGGCAGGGAAAAAATTATCCATACAAAATGAGCTTTTCGTTAAAGATCCTAATGTGCTTTCAATTGTTTAACTTTTATAAGTAGAAGAATATACTTATTGGCAGTGATGTTCAGCATGTTATTTCTCACAAAATTAAGGTTTGGAGTCATATTTACAAATGATTAGTGACACTTTACACATATGGGTCATTTTTACAATTTACTCAATGTTAACAAGAATTGAGTATGTGGGAAGGTTTACTATACATTGATTATACTTATACGTGCTAACAACTACATTTTTAGTGATTATATGTTAACTTTCAAATTTTTTTTTAATCCCTTCGTCATTTGTGACAAAAAAGGGGGAGAAAGAAGTAAAGTAAAATTTTTTGTTGTTGAATTAGTAAGGGGAGAGTGAAGTAAAATTTTGATTTAGGGGGAGATTAATTGATTTCATTGCATTCCATATCATAATGCTTGCTTGATTGAGTTTTTGATTTTTTGTGATGCTAATGTTTTTGTTGATGTTTGGATTAACATTAGGGTTATGTCTCAATCTAGCTAGTCTTGGTATCATGTTTTTAATTGCTATATTTCCCGTATCACGTGCTTTTACATTGGGTATTTAAGTTGTGGATTTCAGGAAACATATTTAACAAAAAATGCAAGAAACATGCAGTTTTATGAAGCTTGGATGGTTTAGATTTTTTTTTTTTTAGTTCCTTTACTTATTGTGTAGTTTTATCACAGAATGTCAAATGGAGAGTTTGTTAGGTTTTTAGTGTTTGTAATTCTGTGGACAAAATGACTAATTTGTAATGTGTTGTAAAAGTCAAGGACTTAGGGTTCAATTTGTATAAATTAGGTTATGAGGTCTAGGGTTCGAGCAAAAGATGAGAATCACGGCATCGTATTTTCGCTAGCCTAGACACTGCTCGAGCGACAAAAACAGAATCCCCATCATTCGCCTATCGCCGAGGTTTAACTCAAGCAATAGTTTATGCGGAAAACCATAATTTTCATTTTTAAATAGATTTTTTCGGCCAATTCAACCAAATTACCCTCTCCTATAAATATCCAAGCCATTGGATGAAATTCTAAGGTGGTTTTCATTATTTTCATTACCACATCTTATTCTCTGAAGATCCAAGAAGATATTCTTTTATTGTAACTCACCATTTCTTCTTTAGATCATATAACCACATGTTTGGGAAAAAAAATCACCCCGATTGATTTCGAAACATTGCCTACTTCATATTGGTCATATGAAGATACTTTCTCAATTGAACTTCAAAAGTTTCTGGAGGTTGAGAGATGTTGAACTACAAGCACATGAAGAACACAAGACCTTAGAGCAGGTTCTTGGAATTCCACTGGGAATAGACAATTGCAGAAGATCTTGGAACAAGTCTTGGAGCAGACCTTGGAGTTAGTATGAAATAAATCGAGAAGTCTAGTGGAGTTGGCTATTTAGCATCCGACTGTAACTCACTCTGTATTGTCTATAGTGAAAGTAACGGGCTTGGTCCCGAAATTTTTACCCAGTTGAATTTCTCCATTATCATTTTGGTGTTCGTTATTTATTACTTTCTTTATTATTGAGGTATTCAAACTTAGGGAAGTTGACTTGTTTAATTAACCATCTAGAAATAATTAAAAGTGACTTATTGCTTTTGACTGATTAATTCTGCACGTATAGTCAAAATTAAAAACAAATATTTATTAACCATTCGGTAATTTAGTAGCTGTTAATTTGATAATCCGTAAACTTTCAAGTGGTATTCAGAGCGACAACTGATTTTTCAAATATGTTGAGCATCAAAGTCTATTTTAGCAACAAAAACTCGTGGGCTTAGAGCGAATATAAAATTTGGCCAAAAAATATAAAAGTTGGAAGAGAAAATTAAGGAAAATGCTTTTAAGATTATATTATTAATAAGGTCCGATCTAATTTTATTAAAAAATCAAGTCTTGATTATATATGATGTAAAAATATATATTTAATATTGTAAAATCTGATTTCAAAAAGTCAAAATCTTGGAGAGGAAATCAATACCATTTTTGGTCATAGATGTATTCATTACAACTAGTAACAATCATATTCAACTCTAACGAAGCCTTCTGATTTGAAATTAGGTCATAATTTTGAAGGACACATTTTTTAAGTAACATTCTTAAATTGTATGTTCAAATTTGAAACTATATATTGTATTATGAATTATGGTCAAAGATACCTAACTTTATAATCATAACCGCACAGTGTATTATGTCATATACACATACTATATTACAAATATTTTAGGTCGTAAACACAACATCATAGGCCATAGTCACACAATGTAGTAAATTACAGTCACAAATTTCGAACGATATGACAATTTTTCAAATCCACATATCTCTGGTCATATTCTTCAATTGTACATGCGTCATAACAATATGTTGTCACAATTTTGTGATGTGCAGTCACACAATCTCCTAGGTCACACTCAATTAAAGCATTTGGAAATTTCAAATTCATACCAAAAAGTAGGGTTGTCGATTTCGGAATATTGTCCTTAGTTTTGTCTACAAGTGGCCAAATTTTTTTTTTCTATCAACACTCTCAAAACTATGACTAGAAATAATATTCCGCAAATGAATGTTCAGAACTTTGCTTAACCAATAAAATTGATGAAGATATCGTGACTACAAGAAGGTAAAATTGATTATAGAGAAATGAAGTAGCTGAAATTGTGGCCAAATTCAGAGTCTTGTGAAGTAAGTTTTTATTTCTTTTGGTTCGAATGAGAGATAATGTTCGTTAGGAAATAACTAGTCGACTTCATTTTGAGAGGTGATAAAATGAGAGAATATCCGGAGTTATACTATTATAATGTTTAGCTAAGTTACACTATTGTTACTATAATTAAACATTTTAATATAAATGAATATACATAACTATATTAAAGATAAGTCACTGTTTGGTGGAAATTAAAATTAAAATTTTAATCTAAATCTAAATCAATAATTAATTTTAATCACACATTTAATTGGATCCAAGACTTTTTAACCTCACATTTTCTCAATTTTTAGTAAAATTTACAAAAAAATTGATTTTAATCTCCACTAAACAAGAATAAATATGATTCATGATTTGATTTCTTAAAGAATTCTACAAGTTTGATAATTTTTCTCAATATGCCAATATGTATAGGCTAAATACGAAAATGAGAAGAATATAGCATCGAGTACAGTGCCTCTAGTTTCAATATAACTTGCAATGATATTTATTTATTTGTTTCAATACTCATTTAAGGCACAAGATGGAAAGGCAAAATCAGTTTTGCTATTAGTACAGTTGTTTAAAATTTAAGTTAAAATAAATAACTAATTTTAATCACATATTTTATAAAACCTACAACTTTTCAACCTCACATTCCATTATTTTATTTTATTATCAAGAGCGATATTATAATATTCATATAAAAATATTCTTATAATTAAAGTCATACTTCTTGAAGTGCAACAACACGATGTTCGACTAAAATATTGATATTATTTAGTTAGGACCAAACAGTATGCTTCTAGAATATCTTAGGGCATGTTCTCTTTACCATTCTCAAATCGTTTTCTGTTTTAAATTTTTCAAAATAGTGAAAACGAGTTCTCTTTTCCATTTTCGAAAACGCATTTTTGAAAACAAGTTAAAAATTTATAAAGAAAGCACAAAACGATAAATTTGTCGTTTTGGATATTTTCAGTTATAATCAAGCCAAAATTTTCAAAACGTATTTTGAGTGTTTTCAAAATAATTTTTCAAAATGCCAAAAAGAACACATTTTTAATAATCTCAAAATAGACACTCAAAACACAAAATACAAAATGAATTCAAAACACAAATCTGAAACACAAAGAGAACAATCCCTTAGTTTGTGTAGTTATGAGTTTTTTAAAACAACAAAATATTATTCATTAAGAATATTAATATCTAAAAATTTAAGTTTTTTGGGGAGCAATAATATATTATTCTCATAAACATTAATATATAAAATTATTTTTTAATGAGAAAACTATAACATTATATATTTCAACAATACTAATAGATTGTAAAATTGAGGTTTTCCGTGAAACTACAATTAAAAACAGATAATTACTTCTAGGATTTGCATACAAATAATAAATTGACAAATAATTAAATCATCAATAAAGTAATTGAATATTTAAAATTCTCGTGAGATACCTCTTTAATATTTTTTCAGGATCATTGTCATATTCTTAAGAGATATTAGAATTCTAATTTGTGTAAAATTATATTTCTTCAAAAGTATGAACATAATACATTTTCTATAATACTTACTATTAAAGCACTTAAATTGAAACAACACGATATTATTATAAAATAATAGAATATTTGTATGTAAACTATGCTTCTTTATCAGCATTAATACATTTATCAAAACTAAACTTATAACAAAGTTAATTTTTGAGAGTAACGTGATATTTTTCTAGAATACTGATTCGTATAAATTTTTTTTTTTCAGGAATAACAAAATAATGTTCTTATTGAATATTTATGTAACTACTACACAATTGGTAGCTTCTAGTACCAATTGCTCAAAATTATCAACCGATAACAAAACTCGAATGCAAAACCTTAAATTTATTGATATTTATTTTTTATATTACAAAACTCACATCTTCAAAACTACCATAATCAATACTTAATTTTTCTTTTTAAGATGTAATTCTCAATTGACTGCAACTGATAAAGTGTTATAAAATGAGAGAATAATAAAATTAAGAGAGTCATAATTTAAGTGTGTACGTCACTGCAACAACGATGATTTGTATATATGTAATTATCAATAAGAATTACATTCTAAATATAATATACTTTTTTCTAAAATAAGCAAAATTTAGTTAAGTATCTATCGTTAATAATTATTTTAAAATATTTACAACATTAATAATTATGAATTGTTCACAAAGTAATGCTACTTACTACTTAGCCCTTGTTTGTCTACAATTGTTTCAATTTTTTTTTCATACTCATTTTTAATCACACAATCTTATAATAATACATTTTAAACGTAAGCTCAAATTTTTTTCTCATTTATTAATTACACGTTCTTTAAAAATTCACTATTTTATAACTTATTTTCCTTACTTTTAGGAGACAAACAGGGGCTTAATAACGTCTCTTTCAAATACCGCATAAAGGTTTTAGAAGAAGATATCCACTTTATTCCTCAGATAAAAAGGCGCCGAATAAATGTTTAACTGTAGCCACCTACATCTTGCACGTATTCGATTTCTAGCTTTTTATATATTCCCAAATATTATCTCAATAAACAGTTTTGAAGCTTGACGATGAATTTTCAATCTGCGGAAAACTGACTGCCGATTCAAATAACTATCATACAAATTCTCCCAATTATAATTATTGAAGTTTGAGGATGCTGCAGAGCAAGTCATTCGTCAGGAAAACAAAGCAAGGCAAAGTAATTAAGGTCCTCATCAAAACCCTATACTTAATTTTTAATACCTTTGTTAGAATTCTATTGTTTGGTTTAGTAGTTTGAAATATTGAGGTTTAGCTGATAATTGGATTGGCAGGTGGTGAGGGAACACTATCTGAGAGATTATATATATTGTGGAGCTCCATTTTGCAATGTGTGCGATGTTTCAGCAGTGCGGCCGAGCTCCAATGCCTCCTCTATTCTCATTGTCGACACTAATGTTGTCCTCCATCAGGTAAAGCCTTTGTGTATTAGAAAAATTTCAAGGTCTAATCGTGTAAGAAGCTTTTTACTTAAGACATAAGTTATTTTTGTTAGATTGATTTGTTGGAAAATCCAGCGATAGAGGATGTGGTGGTGCTATCGATAGTGTTGGAGGAGATCAAGAACAAGAATCTTGCTGTATATAATAGACTTCGAGCTCTTTGCAGCAATCCACTACGAAGGCTCATCGTGTTTTCCAACGAATACCACAAGTATGTTCCTTTCTTAATTTTGTTTGTGGACATCTGCTGTGTATTTATGATGCTTGTGATTATTTGATTCTAACCTTATGGTTTGTCTCAAAATTTCCTCTCAGTGTATTTGTAGTTCCATTCCTGAAGAGAACTTACTGTTCTAGTTCATGTTATTGATAAACTTAAACAGGAGTGGAAGTTTTCTCTTTAATTTTCTTTACCTTTTGTAGTTTGTTGATTTTTATTGAGAACAGTGGTGTTATTAGTTTGACGTTAAGTCTACAAGATGAGAAAGACAAAAAATGTGTGACAGGTGATTACGTATAACAATCCTTTTTGTTATTAGGTCATGAACTGCCCTTTGCCAGAGCCAACTGGAACAAGGATCTATTTTATGTGATGAGGCATATTTTAGTTGAGTGAAATTACTTTGGTATCTTTTTGTACTCCATAAGTTATCATACATTATGTTGTAGGAAGTTGAGTAATATGCTTGCTCACTTGAAAATGTTCCATATTTTAATTGGTGTCTTTACGTTCTTGCACTGATCTTCCTGCATTTGCAATAATAAGTTTAGATATGCATATCCCTGTCTATTATCATTTTGGTCATGTTAAATATGATTAGTTTTACGAAAAAAGAGGAGAATTTGATCTATCATTAATGTTGGAATTGATTTACTATTGCTTTTGTAGGGATACATTTGTGAAGATTGAGACTGATGAAAGTCCAAATGATAGGAATGACAGAGGTCTGTTTTCTGCATTCTCATTAAAATGACAACTTTTATCTGTTTCTTGAGGCCTTTTCCACACTATGAGATTTTGAGCTGTGATTTTGCTGATTATTGTATTTGGCAAAATTTAGAACTGCAGTCAGAGAGAACTTAATTCAGAAATTTGAACTCATCAATCGATACTCTAAACCTCATATTTTAACTGCTAAACATGCATTGAAAATATTGATATTATAGTAGTTTATGTTAAATGGATACGAGATAATTGAAAACTGAAGTCATAAAATCACGTTTTCTTATTTCTCAATGAATAATATACACCACTTTACATCTTTTTATAGTACAACAATATAATTAGAGAAGGGAAACAATCTCCTAATTTGGGAGAATAATATTAGCCTATCAATTCTTCTCATTAAGGAAAGATTTTGGTATCTTCCATATTCCGTGTTTCCTACCATATTCTCAGTTTCCTACACTCCCCCTCAAGTTGGAATGTAGATATTGTCATATCCAACTTGTAGATACAGTCGTTAAAATTTTGTTGAGGGAACCCCTTCGTAAAGATATCCGCACTTCGTACACCATGCAGATAACTCCATCTTCAACCTTTTCTTTAATAAGTGCCTATCAATCTCTACATGCTTTGTGCGATCATGTTGAACAGTGTTGAGTGAAATACTGATGACTGCTTTGTTATCACAATAGAGTTTTATAGGCAATCTCACTTCAAGCTTCAATTTCTCCAAAAGTTTCTTCAACCATAGTCCTTTACATATCTCTTGTGCTGTTGCTCTTAATTTTGCCTCGACACTACTTCTTAGCACTACATTCTGCTTTTTTACTTCTCCAAGTTATCAAATTTTCCCACACAAATGTATAATAACCACAAGTTGATCTCCTATCCTCTACCCAATCAGCATCTATGAATATTTCTACTACTGTTCTTTTATTTTTCTTCGAGAATAGGCTCTCACCAGAGGTACTGATATAGAATCAATGGGGAAAACAAGAAAGGGAAGAAGAAGAGAAAGCAGAAGCAGACAGAGAAGAGAAGAAACGTAGAAAAAGGGAAAAAAGTGGCAACGGCCAATCTTTAATTTTACTCAATTAATAATTGTCGTAATTACAATGAAAAATCATATAAATAATAAAATGAAACCTACTAATGCCAGGTTTGGGCAAACTCACTACTACAAGCTCAATAATAATAAAAAGTAATTAATAAAGTCAACAATAAGAAAATAACTCGTGATGTCCGCATCAACTCTCTCGGGACGGGAGAAAACTCGACCCTATCGAGTGGATAAGTCATAAAGGATACAATCAATTGCCCAACCATAAACTAAGGGGTCGAGCGAGCTTCTTCCGACGCCCATAAAAGCATGTCAGTAGTGGTCTGAATTTGGTGTTCCCACCAATGTCCCATAGATGGATGGAAGAAGAGCTAGGCAAAGGAAGATCCTGCTGACTCCGATAGAACTCCAATAAGTCTGGGTCGAAAGCTGATGTAGTATCTCTCGAGTAATTCATGTGCAATTAGACTCAGGCCGATCAACCTAACGAACAATGAAGCGTTGAACATCCCCATCTTTAGTCAACACAATTTGCTCATCTAAAATAGTATTAATTTTATCTTTGTGTGCTGGGAAAGGTGGCATTGGGTTAGAGTGGCAAGAGATTCAGGGTTAAGGTCCACAGATGGGATAGGAAAGGGTCATCACAGAGATTGAAATGGCCTTTATAAGCAACTAAATTCTCAATGTTGAAAGTATAGTGGTAGCCAGATGTGGTGGAATATCAAATACATATGCATTTGGGCCACTTGCTTTAAAATTTTAAGAGGACCGTGCTACGAGCTTGCAATTTGGAGGCGGATCCATGTAGGGGCCGCTCTGGTCGAATTTGGATCATAACATAATCCCCAGTATTAAAATCAACATGTTTTTTTATGCAAATCAGCTCGAAGTTTATATGATTCATTACTAGCTTCAAGTTGTTTATTGATTGATCTCAATAGCAAGTCATGAGGATGTTCTGCAAATGCTTTAGCCTATATAAACACTCTAGCATGTGGGGATATTGGAATGAGGTCTAAAGGCTTCCTAGGCTTAAAATCATGCACAACTTCAAATGGACTCATACCTAACGATCGATTTATGGAACTTTTATATGCAATTTGAGCTATAAAAAGAATTAAGTCTCAATTTCTAAGATTTTCTTGGACCAAACACCTTAATAAATTACCAAGACTGTGGTTAACCACTTCCGTTTGACTGTCAGTCTGCGGGTCAAAGGCAGTAAAAAACTTCAATTTTGTACCTACTTTGTGCCACAACGTTCTCCAAAAGTGACTAGTGAACCGAACATTCATGTCTGACACAATGGTTTTGGGGAGGCCATACAATTTAACAATTTCATTAAAGTACAATGTGACAACCCTGGATGCATATGAGGTTTTGCTACAAGGGATAAAATGAGCAATTTTCGATTAACGATCAACTACCACAAAAATAGACTCATGTTTCTTCGGGGTACGTGGAAGCCCTAA